>CALYDF020000420.1:0-240688 GCA_944474145.2 Dicrocoelium dendriticum
AATGAACGCAGAAAGTTAACACAAAGTGATCTTGTCAACACAGCCAAAGATAACCGACCGGAGGACGCTATCCGCATGCGTGGTTTCAGCAGATGTACCGATTAGTTAAGACGCGGACGACAATCACGGTTTTAAGTTGCTCGGTGTATCCTTAAATATACTCGATGGTGATATATTATAACGTTGCGTCTAAAGGAAGTGCTTTGTGTCACTTGGATTAAGCGAACCTTGGTCTTCAGCCTAGTGAGTTGAGTCAAAGGTAGCTAATCGAAAGATACTCTTTCCGAAGATTTACATTCCATACGTACAACGCAGAACAAGGATGATCGCCCAAATATTTTCACTTAAGCCAATATGTGGCGAAAAATGGACGCATTTGCAGTCCTAACACTTCAACGGAAACCTATTTCTCTGCAACTACTTTACAACGGGGAAATCGTGGCAAATATTCTACCCCGCCGTCTTTCGCACACCCTCAGGAGTGTAATCCGAGCGGCAAGGATATAAATCCGGCACACTAGCAACTCTATGGGGAAATTAATCTTTAAACATAAAGTGCCTACCCACAACAAATCTATATGTGAGGTCCATCGCAGCCAGTTTCCAAATCAGATAGTCGCCCACAGGCACGGAAAAGCACTAGACTGCAATTTCAGCCTGTTGGGCATCGTCAGTAGTGCGCATCCATCGGATCCGTCAGGATTTGAACACATGATCACCAGCGGCTTGAACCGCCAGTCAGCAGCTTATGCCACTGGGCCACAGGGGACAGCTTCGGACCGTCATGATTTACAAGCTAACTGCGATATAGCGCGTCTTATCCTCCACTGCCATGCAACTTACGAACGTTGCAGAGGACATGGTTGGTCCCGAAATACACGACGTCCACTAACAGTAGCTATGTACGACATAGCATTTAGAAACTGTCAGGGCGGATGTAATTTGATGTACTTATGAGTAGGAATTTTGATGTAATTACGTGAGGTCCACCGCAGCCAGTTTCCAAATCAGGCAGTCGTCCACATGACCGGAAAAGCACTAGACTGCAGTTCAAGCTGCGGTTCAAGCCGTTGGTGGTCATGGGTTCGAATCCTGACGGATCCGATGGATGCGCACTACTGACGATGCCCAACAGGCTGAAATTGCAGTCTAGTGCTTTTCCGTGCCTGTGGACGACTATCTTATTTGGAAACTGGCTGCGATGGACCTCACATAATTACATCAAAATCCCCTACTCATAAGTACATCAAATCTATATGTTTTTTCTCACTCACCGGTTCCTGTGGAACATCATCATTATTATTACACACGTTAACTGCAGGTGGAAAACACCACCGATATTGTGCCGCCATACAAAATACAAAAAGAAGAAAAAATAACGGAGGCAAGCCAGCTGAGTTCCCTGTAACGGACGGACATCGATCCGGAGAGCCAGCAGCCGACTATCGTGCCCCAAAAGGAAAGTAGTATTATGTCTAACCAGTGAGATCGTGATTGGAGGGCGAATCTAAAGGGGAGAGGATGGACAAAGGAACTCACAACACAAACGCCTTTGGGGCCGGCTCCTAGCCATATCAGCAGGTGTGTCCAACTAAATGTTTTCATCGGCCCTGGAACCCAGCCAGGCAGTGGGGATGCACCGACTAACGCCAACTTCAAAGTGAGGGTTTGAATCTCCCTTGATCAAATCATCGCTTGGCCTACACTCCTCCTCTTCCAATTTCACCCCCACTCACAAACAATGCAGGTCGCGGGAGTCGGTGTGCTAGCATGCGTAACACTTGGCCCAGCCAACGGAGTCTGATGCGTGATATAATAGTGCTGAGCGGGTAACTAGCTCTTCCTGCATCAAACACGTGAAGCCGAACAGGCTAATTGCACACGCAGTGCTCCCACCAGACAACAGCTAATTTGTGAAGGCAGCGCTCATCGAACGTGGTTAGCTGTTTTATGTCTGTCGACCTGATTGGCTGGTTTCACAACCGTATAAGGAGGTTGAACGGACGGCTGCATTGTAAACTCTGCCCTTCAGGGCGAATGTGCTGTCGCTTCTGCGCCACAGGTGGTGGAGATAGGCAAAAGCACCTCGAGATTTTACTATATAGTTCTTAATCTAAGCTTCGATTCCACGTGCGCTAATATAGCTGCCCAGATACTTGAATTCCTGAATGACTTCTAGTTAATCACCACCAAGTGTCAGCGCAGGGGTGGGTCCTTGCCAATCTTGCATTTCGATGGAGCAAAGCATAGCCCAAAATGATTGACAGCCCGTGCTAATCGGTGCAGTGCATCTTGGCACGTTTGGGCGTTGACACATAGGAGGGCATTATCGTCCGCGTACTCCAATTCAAGAAGTCGCTCACCAGGAAATAGCTCCACACCTTCTGCGTCATGTCCAGTGAACCCTGTTTCCATGACTTCATCAATAGCGAAGTTGAAGAGGAAAGGTGACAGTGAGCAACCTTGTCCCACACTGCTGGAGATATCGAAGGGCGGCGACAGTTTGTCATAAATCCTCACTCTGACAAAACTATGCGCGTACAGCGCTTTGATAATGTTTACATATTTATTAGGCACAACTTTTCTGAGTAGACAGTACCAAAAGGCACATCGATCCATCGAAACAAAGGCACTCTTGATGTCGGGAAACGCTACGACAGTCGGTCACCAATAAAGATGGCGATGCTCCAACAAAGGACGCAAAGTTATGATATGGTCGACGCAGCCTAACTTTCGACGAAACTCGACTTGCGCTTCGCGGATCTGGCCTTTACGCGCGCCAGTTAGGCTGTGAAGAAAGACAGAGGTATGCAATTTAGAAGCAATTGAGATCAGACTGATCCCTCTGTGATTGCCGCATTCCGAACGGGAGCCTCCCTTGTTAATCGTGACTATGACGGAACAGTTTCAGTCTGTCAGGACAACTTTCTGCTCTCAAAATTCTGTTGGCAACTCGTGTAAATCATCTGCTAGAGCGGGTCCATCGAATTCGTAAAGAGTTGGGGGAGTTCTCTCTATACTAGCGTCCTTATGCAATTTCAACAGTCTGATCTCGCGTTCGACTTCTGCTCGTGATGATGGATCTAAGGAGATGGCCCATGAAGAAGTTCATATAATGCCCGAAAGTGAAAGCGATAACGCAGATTGGTTCAACTGCCTGGCAAAATGTTCGGCCCAAAGCCCCAAGGGTTTTGAAAAGTTGTGGATCGCCTGTCCACTCTAATCGCGTATCGTCTCGTTAACAACAGGTCCTCTGCTGCCTATTTCCTGTAGCAGACGGAATAATTTACAATGATTAACAACGGCGGCGGCTGTTTCCTTTTCCAATGCAAGAGGAGGCGACCAGGCTTCGCGATCTCACTTCAGGCTCGCAAGCAGTTTTGCCCTGAGATTTTTGCGAGTCTCATCGTATTCACTTCCAGCCGGAATACTTCAGTGAGAATCCATAAGTTCCAGTGAATTTGTAGAGACTCAATGTCTAGGTTGGTAATTTGATTCGTCACATAAAGACATGCCTGCTGATAGTAACATATGAAGAATATGCGACTAATGATCTTCGACGGTGTTCGGTGGACGCTTAATCAGCACATATGTCAGCGTAGCTAGATGCACATTAAAAACTCCTGGCTTCACCAGCTGGCTGGTGTCAATGAACTAAATCGACGTTGCGGACGTCCGTCGAAACGTAACCACAGGTCAGCACTCACAAGATCGTGATCGGAGTTCACTCTGGTGCTCCAAATCGAACAACAGTCTTGGACACAGACTCTTTAGCGGTAACTCATCGTGGTGTGATCGGTTTGCATCCATGGCTGATCCGAGGCTGGTGGGCGCCAAATCATCCTTCTGCGGGTGCTGTGTCAAAAGTTAGTACTCGCGAGAAAAAGACGAGCACCTTCAAACAGGTGTAGCAACCGCTCACCGTAATCATTACGGGAGCCTACGCTATATTGGACGCCCAGATGAAGCTCATCAGAGGATAATTTTCGACTTGGGTGTTTAGATCACCAGCATGCATCACAGTATCCGTGTTACTTCTGTAACGAAGAAGCTCGTTAAGTTGATGATACAAATCATATTTTACGGAATCAGCGCTGCAGTTTGTAGGGGCGTAAGCCACAATTACAAACAGGCACCCTTTGTTCCCGCGCGACTTCGAAGCATGGAACGAGCCAGTCAAAGTAACGACGCACATCAGGCTTTTGACAGGAATCCCCTCGATCAGGCCGGAGTATCAAAACAATGCCGAATCCAAGTTGACCTGCATTTGAAGCTGTGTCATCGCCAGACAGACGCGATGAGAATGTGCCCAAAGTGTCGCCGGTGGGGGATCGCAGAGCAAGCACGGAGATCGAAACTTGCAGGCGGGTTTCCCATAAATAGCAAATATGGATCGAAAGGGTCTCGAGTGTTACGGCAAGTGCTGCCTGCTTGCCAATATGTAGAAGGGGCACACGTTGACGCATGCCATTAGTAAGGAGGATCGAGGACTCCAATAGGAAACAGATGCACTGACGTTGTGCGCTTGTACGAACACGGGCTTGTCGACTGAATTGCAGCGACATCCTGTGATTGTGCCAGAGTTGCAAATAGAAGACAAGCGACTAATGAAGCAGGATGGGGAAGGGCCAAGAATTGTGGGATTGAAAACGAGGGAGGGATAAAAGTATTACTGATGAGTGGAAGGATTTTGGTGAGTATTTCTGTTCGTCGCACTCAGCCGATAATTCAGATATGGCAACCAGCTATCCGGAAAAGCACAAGACGGCCGTTTCGCCCTATTGGGGCTCATCAGTGGTGCGCATACTTCGCTACTCTGCGGAGGATCGAACCCATAGCTGCTAGTGGCTCTTGCCAACTAGCCCGCAGCTTTTGAAACTGCGCCATGGAGCACGGTATCGGACTATCACGAATAGGTAGCTAAATGCGATATAGCCCGACCCATCCTCCCCTGCCATGCAGGCACCTGCCATGCATATGACAGCGGTCGAACCTCCGGCGTCAGGACTTCCCGTTTACGACAGCTGTGAATCGACATATCATTTTGTGGAATCCGTAAGGGCGAATTGGTATTACTTATGGGTGGAAGGATTTCGGTGAGTATGTCTGTTGGTCGCAGTCAGCCGACAATTCAGATATGACAACCAGCTATCCGGAAAAGCACAAGACGGCCGTTTCGCCCTATTAGGGCTCATCCGTGGTGCGCATCCTTCGCGACTCTGCGGAGGATCGAACCCATGACTGCTAGTAGCTCTTGCCAACTAGCCCGCAGGTGTTGCAACTGCGCCATGGGGGACGGTATCCGACTATCACGAATAGTTAGCTAAATGCGATATAGCACGACCCATCCTCGCATTTATATTTAGACACATAAATTTATCTATATTTACATTTATTTATTTATATTTATATATTTATTTATCTATTTATATACATATATATATATATTATCACATTTAGCTAACAATTCGTGATACTCGGATACCATCGTACAAGGCGCAGTTGCATAAGCTGCGGGCTAGTTGGCAAGAGCCACTAGCAGCTATGGGTTCGATCCTCCGCAGAGGACCGAAGCATGCGCACCACTGCTGAGCCCCAATAGGGCGAAACCGCCGTCTGGTGCCTTTCCGGATAGCTGGTTGCCATATCTGAATTGTCGGCTGATTGCGACGAACAGAAATACTCACCAAAATCCTTCCACTCATAAGTAATACCAATTCGCCCTTACGGATTCCACAAAAAGATATGTCGATTCATAGCTGCCGTAACCGGGAAGTCCTGACGCCGGAAGCACGACCGCTGTCAGCTGCATGGCAGGTGCCTGCATGGCAGTGGAGGATGGGTCGGGCTATATCGCATTTAGCTAACATTTCGTGATAGTCGGATACCGTCCCCCATGGCGCAGTTGCATAAGCTGCGGGCTAGTTGGCAAGAGCCACTAGCAGTCATGGGTTCGATCCTCCGCAGAGTAGCGAAGGATGCGCACCACTGGTAAGCCTCAATAGGGCGAAACGGCCGTCTTGTGCTTTTCCGGATAGCTGGTTGCCATATCTGAATTGTCGGTTGATTGCGACGAACAGGAAGGATAAAATTGTTTGAACGGGACGATGAGGTTGAAAAAGCGCAAGAGAGGAATTTGTATGCGTCAAGGCTTGAGCAATAGCGTCCAAACTCCTTTCCAGCCTGCTCGATGCAGCAGATAGAGCGCCGTTTATCATTCTCTGCGACGACCAGAGCATCAAGATATTGTTAGAAGTAAAGGTCATGGTGTGTTGTGTGGGCAGGATACTGCCAAGTTGCCCAGGCCTAGACAGGAGAAGGAATAGAGCACTCAAACAAAACCTTTAGTCCAAAACCCTTGCCTCAAGGCAGCGGGTTTTTGGCGCTGGACTACAGACAGCCCGTTTTATGTAGTAAGGAGCCACCCTCACTCTAACCCCCAACCTGGAGGGCCAGGTGACTGAGTTTGTCTGGCCTCTAACCATTGACCAGTCTGGTATGAGTGTGGCTCTGATGCAAAAGTACCACCCAGCATAGTTCAATGGATCATTGAGGCACACAAACCATCGCTCCAGGTTACATTCCAGTCTCATGGCGATAGATCCTGTGGAGCAGAATAGGTTCGTAATTATTATTTGGAACACTGGTAATTCAAGAGGCTTGTTCATATGTTGTGGTGTTCGCCGATATGGTCAACTCTATTGCAGACATTGCGTCGTTATTCGAAGTGACGTAATCTGGCAGGATTGAGAGCAGCCACGTAGCAAGAGTTGGCTTGCATTCTACCAGCTACTGCTACCTGAGAGCTATCAAGCCTTCACTCTGCGTTTCAAATCGAATGGTTACCTCGAATGGTTGCCCAGCTAGGCGAACATTAACAGCATTTTAGCAGAGTGCGTTGGTTATAAAAAATGCGGTTTTCCGAATGGGTGAAAGAACACGATGCAGACTGGCTGGGAAATTGAGGTGGAAAGGTCACTAACTCTGCCATCGCCCCGCATCATGCGAATACGGGTCACGCCACGAAGTCGGCTAATTCGTTCAAAGCATTGAAGCCCAGCAAGCCCCAGCAAATCGATCAAAGCATTTCCGCAGGCAGATATCAGAAGCCGCAGCAACCATCGCAATTCGGTTGTACGAACCAGGGCTGTGCAAGCAGAATTAAATCACTCAGGCGTTGAGTTTAACCTGGCCTGGGTGGACAGCGATTGACCGGTGACTACAGCGGGGATCTCACCGATGGTGACTCTCATCGCGTGCTAGAATTAAGTGGCTCATTGACGACTCGTTATGGCTGTCTACAAATTTTGATTTTCATTTAAGGTCACAAGCCTGATGATGATTTATCAAAAACGCATGTTAGCATTTTCATACAATGAGTTTTATTCAACTCAATATACGGCAAGGATGTGCTTAGAAATAGGAGAGATACGATCCTGTTGACAACGTTCAGAGAAGATATCTTGACATCTTAGATATAAATTATACAATCTATGAAGTATGCACTTGGGAACTTGTGTCGATCTACGTGAATGATGTGCACATTCAAGCCTCAGCAACGCAGAATATAATCTCTATGGTACGCAACAGCAAAACGATATTGTATGCAGCTCGCTCGCGAGCACTGCATTTCAAGACAGCCGTTACACTTTGTGGTACACATAAGGCCTAAACTTTACCCCCCGAGCAAGGGCGTCACGGCGATTATTTCTGCTAAAAGGGGTTAAACCTGCTTGGATGGGTTATTTTGAAGCAATCATTATGTGTACGCGGTAGCAATCAACTTCGAAAGCTTTCGGGTGGGTGGTATTTTCTAGAGGACAACACTCGTTATAAATCAGTTTCATCACTTACGGTCCCAGCAACCAGATTGACTAAGGTTTGCCTCAATGCGAATCGTTGCTCACACTGAGATTGCGCCTCACAAATCAATCACAAAGCGAGTTCTTTAAAACGACCCTTCAATCAGTCGTTAAACATGGTACCAAAAGTTTATTGTTATGACGGAGTGGCTTAGGGTTAGAGGTACAAAAGAACGTCCCTATAGTCCCGAGTTCGAAGCCTGCTATCACTACCTGATGAGAAACTAAGTTCGTAGCTGGTCGTCGGGTGAAATGTTCACGGGTAAATAACAACCAGTATGGCTATACTTCAGTTTCTGCCCCAGTGAGCGGATTGATTAAGGTTCACTTCAAGGCGAATTACAGTCTGCATTGCGATTGTATGTCGCAATCCATTTAAAAATCAAGTAACTCACAGTGACCTCCTAACTAGAAAACAGTGATCGTCTGGCAAACTTGGAGGTTAGAACAGCACTCAGGTTCCCGACCATAATCTGAAGAGATTGGGACGGAGTGAAAAAGGAGGCTTAACGGAGAACTCATTTCAGTCAAACCAATCTTGGCCACAGTATACTCTTTTGCATTTCCGTATAACAGCTAAGTTAAGGCAGCAAAAGCTGTAATGGGGTAGAATTAGGATTTAACCGGGCTGTTCTGAATTCACTACGCCTACCCCACCATACGAAGCTCCATCTATCCAGCCGGACTTACCAATTTTTACTTAATATGAATTCGAGTGCAGATTTAGATTACGTATAGCAATCATTTCATAAAACGAACACTTCAAAATTATCCCCACGTTCATCCTGCTTTCCGAAACTAACAACTTCGAACAGATCTGTTGTTGACTGCGGTGGTACTTCGGGAATAGCTAATATCACTTTTAACTACAGAAACAGCTAGTGTTTTAAACAACTGGCACCTTACAGATACGTTAAGCAACAATGCACTTGGGTGATTCACATCTAGAGACAGTACTGGATGGATATCTGAAGCTCGGTTAACCGAGTTAGACGGAAAAATACAGCCTTCTAACAAGTAAAATCAGAGACACTCATACTTCTTTAAGTGGGATTGTTGGTAAATGTCGAGTCCGTTGGATGAAGAAGAAAACGCGAATTATTTGTAACACACGCACGCTATTCTACATTTTTGTCTCATGAGTCACGGCAATTTCTTGTGCGTCCGACAGCAGTCACGTTTTATCGTCGACAGCTTAACTTTCATTCAAGTTGAATTTAGCGTCAACCCTATGAATGTATATAACATTTTAAGGTATCCCATGTATCAGAATCAGTGGTTCGGTCTGTCGGAGTAAGAAGAAGTGCAGAGTTGCTGACTCCAAACATAGAAGAAGTCAACCAAGAGATAGCGCTTTCGCTGAACAACCTACGTAACATGGTGGTTTATGACGTACGGGGACGACCGTACTAGTTTGTTTCACGCAATATGTCTCAAAGAACTGCCTTCCTGCTAGTAATTACCAATAATTAACAGCCTTTCTAAAGGAGCCAGAGGTGCCCTGTGTTTAGCAACGTTTTCTTGGTTCCATCACAATTGCTTTCAAGCCACTAAATCACATGGGGTTGGGGTGGCTAAGCTCATGTCGGTCTTCATTAGGGCACTCTGATTACTAAGAACAGGCTGAAACTCCGATAGAGGCTTCAGTGGTGCCAGAGTTGCAAAAAGTAAACATGTTAGTTCACCTTAGCTAAGTTACTAAAGTGTACTCAACTACTGGGGAAGTATACTGACAATGTATATCCTTAAATTACATTTTGGAGAGGTGTGTTTCTTCTCCGAAGTCTTTATACGATAACTACCACAGGTACATCGCATCGATTGATATGCATTGGGATTGAGCTGTTCCAACATGTCTATCTAACTTCGCAACAGAAATAATCATAAATAGCCCTTTATTGCCTAGTCTTTCTTCCCCTCAAATCAAATCTCCTTTTAGTGGAGGACTGGCAAATTTGAGTTAGGCAGCTGGCCTAGCTGTCTTCTGGTCATATGCAGCTACTATTCTCTTGTACGCTTTTCCGCTAGGTCTGCGCTTTTAAAGTTCACATTCATGTAATGTGTTTTCCTAAATTTTACTCACTCCATCCCTATCCCGAGACAGCCTTTTGAAATTGCTGATCGTTTACTTATCCTCATAGTAACATCCCCTTTGATGAACACATCAACGAATATGTCACTGTAATTATTGCCAAATTTTGTGCGGTCTATCAAAGACTAAGTCGCGTTTGGAGACCTTATCGTGTCGCAAGCATTACTGCTTGAACTCAAGACCTTTCAAATGCTTGTGGATGTCATTGAACATCCCTATGATTTACCATCTAGACTTGCCCAATATTTTTCACCTTTCGTGATAGAACGGTGTGACCAAATCGAATTTCACCAGTCCCTACTGGTGAATTTGTTGAAATAGAATGGAGCTCATTGGCTGGCTCATATGGTCCACTCACTCTTACGTGGCTACTTGAAATGTCTTTCAACTCTTTATAGTTGCAGGTGGTCGTAGAGGATAGAGCAGAGGGCATGTGAAAAGGGACCATAGACTTGAGTTCAGATGTTGCTTGTTGCTTTCCTGAATGTAGTGCTCGGGACTGCCATTATCGGAAATGGAGCCGTCATAGTGCTACCGCATTCTTCCACCAATCTCTAAATTGTAATCATTCCGTTCAATTTTGCCAGTTGTTTCGCTTTTACATTGAATTAGAATGATTGGTACAGTTCATTTGGCGATATGGGTTAGGGCACTTGGATCCAACGGATCAAAATGCCCTGCAATGAACAATTCGCATCATTGTACAATACAAATGCATTGAATGGATGCGCATAGCTTGCCCCTTTGGAAGGAGGTCGACGGTTCACCTCGTGCCATGTATTGGTTGCTCTTCCCTTTCTGCAAATTCATGCGCACCTACTGTATCAGCACTACAACCAATTACTGCTGCATCAACATTGTCGGTGTCGATTTCAGCTGTCCGGGTAAAATCAATTGAACACCTAGTTCATATTCGGTCTCAGTGCGATTATCACCGCAGCTTTTTATCCCTTCGATCATAGATGTACTTTTGACGATTTAAATTTGTCTTAAATAATTATCCGTAAAAAATTGACGCCCCTGACCTATGTTGTCCGGACCACCACCCTACACCGCCAATGTTGCGCATCTGTGTGGAAGTTAACAACCCGGACTTTTCCCATTCATATTAAGAGCACGATATGACCGACCTATTGCATTATCATAAATAGGGAATGCTACACACCAAATACGCAGGCAGGTGGGGAAACATCGAGCATGTCAGCAACGACATCTGAACTATATATATATATATATATATATATATATATATATATATATATATATATATATATATATATATATATATATATATATATATATATATATATATATATATATGCAATAGACCCGCCCTTTGATGGAGCGACGGACGTCTTAACTACCTACTGCTTGGCTAAAACAGTTTATGTACGCAAAAATATACGTATCAATTTAACCCACGAACAAAGACGCACCTGAGTGGCAATGTATGCGTTTTGTTTCTGATATCCATCCAGGTAGTTAGCGTTGATGTAATCGGAATCGGGATCCAATGGTGATGTCGACTGCAGCACGACACGGGAGTGGTCGTAGGCGATGACGTTAGCGTACCTATTTTTGGGTCGGTTCATCGATCGATTCGAGTGTTCCCATGTGAACTGACCACCTGCATCTATGGATTCGAATTCAGCTGCCATAAGCCGACCGTTGTCAGCTTTCAGTGATCGGACATACTCAACTAGTTGGTCCACTGGTATCAGATGAGAATCACCTAGAGAAAAGGGATCAATATTTGCTTAGGAAGTGCACTCGGTTTGTGTACATTGCCTACACTGGTATACTTGACCTGTAATACAAATTTTGGTAGTAATGTTTTATCATTTGAAAGCATCCGGTTTGAACGATATGTGTTAAACATTCCTCAGACTGCGCTTATGAATGAAAGCTGCGTGAACAGTGGTAAAGACACTATGTCCCTGGCAGTAGACCATGTGTTTCGTTTCAACTCCCTCTTTAACCTAACGCATACAAAGTAAGATTACCGATCCTGAAACTCAGATGAAATGTGCAAATCTGTAGCCAGTAATTTACACGTTGTGTCCCAGCCGAAAGACATTAGGATGAACCTGAACGCCAGTCCTTTAATCGCGTTAGGTGAAATTATTTCACGGTCGTCACAAAATCGAAATATTGCACAATTTGCCCCGATAAGTGTGAGTACTTCCTTGATGATATTGTCAAATTCACATAGATTCATTTTCAATGAACAAAACTCACCAGTTCGTCTCGACTGTGGTCCGGTTACCATTGGGTTAGCACAACTCAGCCCAAGTCCAGACAACAGCTTAGGGCCTGAAATGTGATCAGACTGCACGCTCCCTGAGCCCAATCCAGCGTTACATATCGGATGTAAGGCATAACCGCTCGATAAAGATGGAGTTTCCAAGGGACCAGTTCCAAGAGAAAAAGAATCAATCGGACACAGAGCTCCGGGTTGAGAGCCGTAAAAGGCACCGCCCGTCAATTCGGTTGTGTTTACGCGGACCAATTCCTTAATGCGCAATACGTCTTTTCTCAGACTTCCAAACTGTGGTGTGTTACATACTGCATCCACTGAGCCGGTGTATGATCTGAGCGTACCATTCGGTCTAGGAACACCGCCGATGCTATCGCAACCGAACCCAGTTGAAGCTGCTTCGTTGCAAAGTGGAATCATGAAGCCTGTTTCATAGGGTGGGAGGTTTGCGGTAACAGAACAGCTTCCTGGAGGTGGTCCGTGCATCTCGCTAAAAGTGAAGGCGGAGCGTGCTCGACGTCTAGCACTATGTTTGTTCAGCCGGATCCAACCGAACAAGGCATGTGCCGGAATCGTTGTCCAACGGCTCCGACGGGATCCATCAGACCACTGTTTAGATTCACCCTGGACAAACTCCCAGCCACGTCGGCGATACATAATGTAGAGTAGACATAGTAGTCCTGATGCAAAAAGCAGTATTCCGAGACAGATCATGGAGATCAGAATGGACATGCTCGCCGCTTTTATCTTTCCCTCGGATCGGCCATTGTCCAACAATGATAGGCGTCCAGTTTCAATGTCTGAGGAAACTCCATACTCCAGCAAGTCACTTTGGGGAGATGCCACTGACTGGCGCTTACTGTGATGTATGGGGAAACCTTTGATAAATATAAAAAGTAAGCATCCATTATATACAATAATGTTTCAAGTACGGAGTGCATGTGTGTACTACATCGGTAAAGTAAAATCAACTGTCAAACTACCTAAATTGTTCGCCGTCACGGGTTAGCGGAACAGTTTTTCACGCGACTGAGATCACATCACCAATGATGGTATGATATGCCTCCTTTGAAAAACAATTACAGCAAGTTACACTCCAATGACTGTAGTACGTTATTTACATTGAATTGCTCTACAGACCGGTCGATTAGTGGTTAGTATAGCAACAAGCAACTAGCAGTCGTGGAAGATATCCGTTAATGTACCTGATGGGTATGCAACTATATAACTTGAGACCCACTAATAAGTGCATGCATTTCTATCATGCATTGTGCACATTTTCTTCCTCGTTTGGGATTAACGGCCTTGTCGGCGCCGCAGGCAATAACGCACTTGTATCACGTAAGAACGTATATCGATAGTTGGAGCAGGTGTAGGATGAGCGAAACTGGAAGACCGAAAACGAGCGTTAATCCTCGGAAATATATGTATTTGACGCAACTTGTTAGTTCTCAGGCAAGTACATGAATATAGAAGTTGGAAACAAGCTTAGAAGAATGATGCATCATTAGTTGAAAAATAACTGTCATCTAGAAACATTAGGCTAGATCCATGGATTGTAACTTGAATATAAGCGCACTAATCGGCAAATAATTTAGGGTTGCAAGTGGATATAAAGAGTGTTTTGGACAACAATAAAAGCCTATCCGAATTCGTTCAATTTCAAAGTTATGGAGTGACACAGAGCGGTCTCTTATTTTCATGAACTACAGACACAGGTCCTCCTTGGCTGATGTGTCTAGGAAATGAGTTTTCTGAAAAAACACCAATCGGAGTAAGAATATTCACATAACGGACACGTTTAACAAATACCCAAGACTAGATTTACCAGCGGCTTATCCTGCGCTCATTTTGAACAGATGTTAAAATTGCTAACACGACCAATGTGAAATCCAAAGCTGATTGCTTCCCTGAAGCAATGTACCATCTCAAGTACTTCTTCCATCTTCTTACCTACCTATCAATTCGGTACATTGATACTAAGCACAAAAATGCTGCTCCAAAATCCATAACCATCATGCAGTCTAGCAGTCGTTGGAAGACGGCTGGTCAAATTTTCGTACCATTGTTAGAGTAGCTACAACTTAAAACCAAAGATGAACGTTCGCATTGAAATTAATTATGGTGGCTCTCCTTTTGTTGTTTGCTCGATTCTGGTAAATGTGGTTTGCTTGAGAACGCATAATATGTACTCAAGTTGGATGTTTGCAATCACCAGATGAATCTTCAGCTCGTCAGCCGTTCTCATACCGCGATATTTTATGCAGCGCAGAAGCGATAAGCTGATGGCATGTTCTTTTAATCTCCTTCCAGCAGACCGTTCCTTACTTACGTTTGCAAAGTGTTTGCTTTACAAGCCAATCAGCTTTTAGGACTGGTCTCGTTATTGGACGCAACCAAGATACTAATATTTTTATTCGGCAAAATTCACCCTAATAACCCAATGCATTGTCCTGCGTTGTCATGTAATATCCCAAACCGTCTTCGTTGAGAATGCAGGAGAAGCATAGAGCAAGCAATAGGCTTATCCCACTGCGACATCAACCGCATCAAATCCACAAGCCATAGATTTTTCATGATTGTCATATATGGCCCGGTCGGGCAAGAAGTATATGCTGCACGGATTTGCATCATTGACTGAGACGTTGAAGTCTACCTCGCTAACTAGCTTCGTGTTAAAATGGTGCGTGTCCCTGCGTCATTTTCAACCAACGAGGAGTTATCTTCTCTTTCTGGTCACTTGTAATACATCAAAGCCCCCATTTGATCCATGATTATAAGATGCTGAGCGTCGGACGAAAATGTTTAGTCAAAAGATTCTATGAATTTGATGCCATCAAGAAATGTGTTTTTATACTTAACCACATTATGTTCATGGTCAAAATCTGAAGGTTAAATTGCATTCAAACAATGATATTTTCATTGCGAAATAAGATAGGTTGCATGAAGAAAGCCATTTGTAAATCGACCTTTTGTCATGTGAATGGTTCACCTTTTCAATTGTCCGTGATTTGAATACAACCGCCGTTACCTGGCATTTTGAGCCAGGTAACGCAACTAATGTTATTTGTGCAACTATTAATTGCGGATTGCCCAAAGTAACAAGTTTCAGTTAGTTTCGATTGACCGCGTGGAAGTTCCTGGTAGAACAGAGAGGATCTAATGGCGATAGTCTATACTTCGCAAGCATTTACTCGGATTGGTACTTTCAGCGAAGTTGTGGGCGTCAAAGAGTTAAGATTGACAGTTAGTGGAAACGCAGACATCATCCGGTGAAACTAATCTTTTTCTCCTACATCCGGACAGATGACAACCTAGCGCTTCTATGTTGTGTCCGCTCCGTAGTGTCTGTCATCCACCGACTATAACGCGTCGTGTTGCAACAGGAACGGAAGCTGCGCTCCTAGGTGAATTCAGTCAAAGTATAACTTTTATCCGGATTGTGACCAAAACAAATCACTTTGCAATCGCGTGCACTTAACTGCACAAAACATTTTTCAAAAGCGTATAACTGAGTACTTATCCATGGCTTGATGTCACACCTTCTTCGTCCGGGCTCAAATTCTGCTCAGATCCGATCAGAATTGACAACCAAACACTTGGTATTTGGCCCCTATTTATTATTCTATCTGAATTGTTCATTTGTCTGAAATATAGCCGAGGTATTTACGTTTAGATAATTGCTGTAAGTACAGGTGTGCTTAGCTATATCCTGATTAGGCGTTCGACAGCTCAGTCAGCGCACAGTCGACGCCACTTTCTTTTGACCTACAAACCGTAACGGGCAAACGTAGTGATTTGAGCAGTATAATGATTTACCACTTGTCGTGAGATTTCACTTCGATAGCCTTGTGTCTTTGCAAATATGTTCTAGTTTGGTACGGCGCCAGTTGAAACTTACAATCCTGAAGCGTATTCGTCATGTGCTGTATGAAGAAAACAGTTGTCAGGTACGATGTTACCACAAGCGATTAAAGTGCAATTGGTAACATTTGGATGAGTGTCACGGAGATATGCGAGGAAGAATGCGAATGCTATGTGACGTTAAGGACTAAGTTTGTTACGCAGTTTCCAAGTGAAAATCAGCTCACATCTGTGCTGTTTGTTATTCCCTTAGGAATGTGCGTACTGTGCTTCATGGTTGCTTGCCTTTCGTCCAAACCTGTTCCACTTATACCTATCAAATTCATGTTGGGCATGACTAGGAGTAAGTATACAAGAGGGTGAATTAATTTCGTCTGTTTGAATTTAAGGCAATTGTGACGGGACAACTGTATTTTAAACATAACAATTCTCTACAGCCGTCGGTGCTGCGGGCGTAGTTAGGCGAAGTGGATCGAATCGCTAAGCCATAGCATAAAACTGTTTGGTCATTCCATGAAACTGAGTAAAGGGCACAGTCATCTACAGAGCCACAGACTTTTCGTTTATGTCACCTGTGGAATGCTAGTTCCCAAACAGTAATTTCCTCATCTATATTAACCATATGTAAGAGGTGGTTGGATGATGCAATCAACCAGTTACAACTTCTTACTTAGCACTATCTCTCCACTTTATTCTTGGGATCTACCTTGAACGTATTATTTGCCACTGATTTATATAGTAAAACTACGAGGAGGGTGGGACAATATCATTACAAAAGATGACTTTCATTTGATGGAAAAAGTACTAACTTTTTGCTAACTTATCTGGATGACCCCACCAGACCATCAACGGAATTGTAAATCAATACTAATTAACCGGTGTAAATTCACAGCACATTGTTCCTATTAATGGCGGAGAACTAGCCGGCTGATAGTTGTTAAACGTACTAGTATTGTGGCAGTGAAACCTATGGGCAGCCGATGTTGAATGGAAAGAAAACCATTGCACTCAAAAGAAAGGAGATTAGCGAGACAACATGAAACTTTACGCGCAAGTTAGATGTGATAACGCATAATGGCTAGCATGCAGTATACGTCGAAAGTGATGGAGAAAACTGCGACTAAGCCGATGCAAATGACTAATTACAATGTACCGCTCACCAGGCCCACGTGCAGCTGCATCGTCGGAAGGAGGTTGATTTCTCAGGGGATCTGATGTCTCACTGAACCATAGATCACGGTCCGGATCCACACCAATTTTCTGTCCAACCGCTGGTGCAAGAGGCAATGGAGGAGGAGGTAAATCTGTTGCCACAGGTTGAACCCATAACGACTGTTGACACACTAGTTGAGATCCGAATGTGACCGCAAGTAAAGAATATGAATCCGGGTCAGTCTGGAGTTCAAAAGAATACATCAAAATCGTGAGTGTTGGCATAATGAGATTACCATAGAATTTCGTCATATCATCGACTTAACGGGACCCTGTATAAAGCCATAAACATCGCGTTGATGTCGCCCTCACTACTTTTGTTTCATCTCTCTAAACATCTTGATCAACCAGAAGTCGACAATAGTCATGTGAAACTGGTTGCTTGTTTAGGTTTGTAGCTGCTGAGAGAAAAATTGCTAGATTGATAGCAGGTGTCGCATACGGTTGAATTACTGTGCCACACTGATGTTTGTATGAGAAGTGGGAAATCAGCTTCCCGTGTACACAAAGGCGCAGGTCAGTGAGTAGACGATATGCCCTGTCGTCTGAATCAGTTTGGATGGGAAGAGCTTCGCTTATACCAGTTCGGTCAACCAACTACGCCTTGGTGTTTGTTACTCAAGTGCTAGCAAGATTATAACAAAGTTGTTGACTTAAGTTTGGGTGGCTGTTGCTGCAGAAGAACTATTTTGATCACTGTAAGTTGAAACTAAGTTGCGCCATATTGTGACCGCAGCTTATTCGTGTCTGCCGCTGTAGTCTCCGCCTCCCAGGAAGTTGCAAAAATAGGTCCAAGTGTTGGACAAAATGAACACAAAGAACTCCCGGTGACCCGGTGGTTTAGGGGAAGCGTTCACAACTAATATTCCAGTGGTCCCTGGTTCGATGACTGCCATCTATCTGATGAGAGGAAAAGTGACATAAAC
The DNA here is from genome assembly GCA_944474145.2 of Dicrocoelium dendriticum. Taxonomy (NCBI): domain Eukaryota; kingdom Metazoa; phylum Platyhelminthes; class Trematoda; order Plagiorchiida; family Dicrocoeliidae; genus Dicrocoelium; species Dicrocoelium dendriticum. The sequence goes on from CALYDF020000420.1 coordinate 18,214, forward strand.
GCGTCATAGGAATTCAGTGTTTTCGGGTGGACAATACCCAATTCCTACCTGCTTCAGCAATGGTCCTCGTGATCGAAAGACCTAGGTTCACTAAAATGGGATTGAGATTGCACCTCGTAATGCAATCACACAACGTGTACCAAAAATGACACTCAAAAGTCAATGTCCATTTGTCTTTTGCTTGCGAGTATTTTGTTAATTCTCCAGTTTCACGCGAAGATGACGTATTTCAATCATAAGGTATGTATTACCGACAAATAGGTCTTGGAATCTGAGAAAAACCTAGCGCATCCGCGTCAATTCAAAAGTCAAAACCGGAAGAGCAAAGGTGCCATTTACAAATGGTTGGACAACAATTTAATACCAAACAGTAAACAGTTTCCAGACCAAATGTGCACTATAATTCGGCTCGCCAATGTAAGGTGCCGTCAACAGCAATGGTCAACAGATACGCACAATGAAGGGAAGTGGTTCTAATGTCCAGGTGGTTTAAAGTGAAGTGATCAATCGTCAATGGATCAGCCAAGCGACTGGAAGGAGCAAAGGAGGGAAACGGTTTAAAGTGAATACTTCGAATGAGATAGTTAAGAGTTCGGTCAGAAAAACAAAAGAAGTAGGACGGGACCAGTACAGACTAATGAAGCTGCATGTGTAACTGGTGCGTATAACACGCACAAGAATTAAGACAGAAGGTGGGAGTAGCAAACTTAACCATTGAGAGATGCAAGACGGGCAAACTCTAGTGGTTACTTAAGGTCCAAATGTGAACGAATAACAAATCAACTGAGGTTTAATTATGCAAAGTCCAATAAGCAATCAAGAGTAGTGATTGGTCGTTTTAAGCTCAATCAATAAGGAAAATCTCCAGATAGGTTGAACAACTTATTTTGTCCGTTACAGTACGTGATTCACCTAATCCGCGCGGCACTGTAAATATGTAAAGAACCGGAATTCATGATATCCCTCATTCTCCGTCAAACAGGTTTTGTAGATGTAAGAAGATATTTTGAAATTTACAAGAACATGGGACCAGAGATGAATTATATTTGTAGGGTGATTCCTGCACAAACACATTAGGAAGATAGCAGTGAAGGTGCAATTGATCAGCTCAATTTAAATAAAACAAAACTTGACAGCGAGTTTCGTGAATCGACTGGCAACCTCAGCTAAGACAGTTGCGCTTTCCATCCAACTCAACTGGCCTCGGCGTCTTCCAATTTCGCTGGCTAAGGCAGCTGCAGAGTCTGGAGTAATCACTTTCTTTTTTCTCTAAGTATCCATTCGGAGAGTGATCACTCAGACTGGGCCAACTCTGGATTCGTAAACTGTAAACGATACCTATACAGTTAAGTGTTGCCGGGATTCCCTATCGTCGTAGGGCGTATTAGCAATAGTTGCGCCGAAGTGCCAGAGCAGTAGGGAAAGCAAACCAACACATAGGCCTATTGCCGAGGGCGTTTGGTCGGTTTGATCCCATTTTTTCGGAGATGCTAAACTCTTACCTAAGGCCGCATGTGGAATACACTATCTCGATGTGGCAGAGGTGGAAAAGGGTGATCTCGCTGCTCTTGAGAAAACACAAAGTATAGTGACAACAAAGGTTAGGGGACTGCTCCACCTCCCTGACATGTTGAGACTAAAGATACTACAAGTTTGCAATGATCCATACGGTCTTCTGCGCATTGATCTCATATTGTGTATCAGAACCTCAAGGATCCTAACCACACATCCCGACTCTTATTGAATCCTAGCCACGACACCTTACTGAGAGGCCGCCGTTTGGAATACGACTGGATCATTTTCTCCATTCGTGCATCTCAGTAATGGAAGTTACTTCGCTTTCGGTCATCCCCACTCCTACGTCAGCGGAATTTATAACCCGACTTACGATGGATTAGACCACTTTCATTATATGATTTAACCAAATTAGCTGGGACACAGGACGAGGGGACCAAACAAGGTGTTTAGGTGAAATGAGTTGTAACTTTACCACTACGTGTAATTTTTCGTGAGATATTCGTTCTGATCGCAATCTTCAATTACGGAAACTGTAAAGTGTTGGCTTTTTATCCGTGACAAGTTAATTAATAAATTTTTCCATTGTAAACACAAAGTGCACATTCTTACGATGTGTCAGTTGCTGTATGTATCCATAAGCTTATCCACAAGTGATTACAAATGAGTTCTCTTAAGCAGTTAGCAGTATTGGAATTTTGTACGTTTAATCTTTTCAACAAAGCCATTTGAAATTGCGCCGCCTCATCCTGTGACCTCGGAAGGTAGAAACGGAATATTCCACCAAGGCAGGCGTTGAGGTGTATCAAACTGTTTCATAAGCATTTTTACCTCCAGCAATGAAGCATGCCGACTATCGATCCAGAAGATGAGTATGCCCAAGTGACTATCGGCCTTAGGTCCGTGGCCAATTATTAAGTAGCGTTCGCCAGTTTGAATAACTGTTGAAAATCGTAGAATATATTTCGAAATAATCTAGAATGTGTGAGTTCTGGGAGATCTGTAAACAGTCGCTTGGCGTATCAGTTGGGCAAGGCTTCAGTTTTGACACAACAACTACATTAGTTCAGAAGAATTAGTATACTTTTGGATCAAAGGTCAGAGTGGAGGCAACAGAATTGTTACAGGCACATGTCGGGATGTCATAGCAAGTGTTTCAGCCCCAGTGAGATTAATCCAGGTGTTCCTTTGTGCATTATGTCATTAAGAGATAAACCCATGCTGGCAACGATGGGGCGTTGAGTTGTACTTGATCAGTTGAAGGGCTTTCAGACAATTAGTACTGATTGGCTTAGGTGGTTTGAAAATCAGCTGACCGATGTTGTGTATGAAGTAAAAATCCTCCAAAAATGAAAAGTGTGCGCTTACGAACAACCATCTTCCAGTGCTAGGTGAAATGCGCACTAACGACGTTGTGGTGATGAAAGCGTGTATGGGTTCAGGAGTTACAGTCAATAATAAATACGAGGAGATCAAGAGGAGGAGTCTCACGCACACTGTCACTAACAAATTTAAACGATTTGAGAAAGCGGAGAATGTGACGTTTCTCGAATATTGCCTTGTTCATCACTTAGTTATACTTCTTCAATATGGGGCGGTCGAGATTGTTACGTATGACAGTTTAAATCTGAGTGTATCAACCAGATCGCAAATATACGGGCTTCCAAAAACTGACAAGAGCGGAGTGCCAGTCGGACCGATCATCCCTATGGCACATGCCCGCGAACAGAAACTAGCTCGCTAGTTGATGAAAGTGATTTCACTGCTGAAAGTTCAGTTTAATGTATGTGGCCTCAAGATTCCTTCGAGATTGTCGAAAATCTCTAAATCGGGCCTGTCTGCTAAGGTGTATTCTAGATGTGGATTCCTAGTTTACTAACGTGCCGCCGCACCGGACCGTTGACTACACTTGCGAATTGGCAGAAAGTTCCGGACTTTCATTGCTGACACCAGTTGAGTTATTAACGAAACCATTGATTCTATTCACAGCGAATGTCAATTTCCACTTCAGTAACATACCGTATCAGCAAATTGATGAGGTGGGGGCTATGAGCAGGTCGCTGGGTCCCATACAAACGGATTTTTTCATGCTAATGATAGGAAGGGGCTTATCCAAAGAAATAACGCAGTTACCCTTTTACAAATGTTACGTGGATGATGTCTTGGCGTTTTGTTAAACAGAAATGCAGAGCACACAGCTAATAACGCGTGTTAATTCCTTGCATTTAAACTTGAGGGATTTTGCGCAGGTAAACAACAGAACTGTCTTCCGTATTTATGTGTTCTCATCAACCGCAAGGCAAACAGACAGCCAAACTAGTCGGGCTATAGAAAAGCAACGTCGTCCGGCAAATATCTGCATTTCACCAGCTTCACGCCAATACGGTGAAGCGCACGTTTGTGAAGACGAATACGTTCGCTGATGAACTAGTATTGCTTACTAACACGATAAGTGCAAATGGATAGTCTCCGAAACTCATCCAGCCACACCCGTGAAGTGTGAGTTGTGTTACCTACCGCAGCTAAGAAAGAGGTATACTTGGAGCTGCCGCATAAGATTCACATTGATACTTTGAGAAATGCAAGACCTCGGATTCCTTCCACAAAGAGCACTTTTTTGCGCTGCGGATTTTGCAGTCACCGACCGAACTCATAAGCTTCTGCAGCCTCCACGGAGAGAAACTCAGCTTATCCGGACCAACTCCCATTGTGGATACCAATTCGTATGTAACTGGTTGGCTGCATCCAGTTCCGGATTTGCATCTCACTGCGGCCTCTACAGGACAGCCATTGGACGCTTGCACTTACAGAGGGACTTTGGGTGTCTTGCACTGCATCACACACAGCTCCATCCCACACCCCATCTCCAATGTAAACCCGAAGGAATAAGATCGGGAGGTACTTTGATGGGAGCGAAGTTTCATCAACGGAGCCGACCCACACTCCTTCAGAGGCAAAGCGGAAGCTATCATGCCTAATTGAGAAATCATGTGTACCAGACGTACACAAGGCGGTGACTGGACCGTAGTCCGCTGCACACTGAATGCATGGAACCAATATATGTTCACGATGATCGTGCACCCCGTCCCGTCCAGCAACGACTCACAGTCTCCTGGAAGCAATAATCGAGGTGGAGGTCCATGGACAGATAGGCACATTGTTAACACTGGGATCAAACACAGCCAAACCGGTGACATCTAACAACCAACATGGAATTTGAAGGAAACTAAGCACGCAAAATGAACACGAAAATTTAAGCAGAATATGAGAATCGAGCAAATGAAATAAAGTGGAATAGACTTCCTCCAGGTTAAAAAGATCTAGTTTTGATGTAAGTGAAGAAGCATGGTTTATGCAACATGAACCTCAGTATGAGGCAATCGTATGTAACTACAGAGCCAGTTACGTAGACAAAATGGATAGAAGTCTGAGTTCCCGAATGAAGCAGCACGTGTCACAATGCGTCCCGTGCGAAACTGTACAGCAAGCACGCTCAAGTAAGACTATGTGTACGGAAGCCAACGGTATCTTCGATCGGCATATATTTGCTGAACTTGGATCATCAAGTTGAGGTCAACAAGGGGTTCAGGATCCTGCTGTGCCATATCAATTCCTGGCTGCTACGGTTCACTGCGGCTGTTGCCATAAGTCGGATCAAAAAGTGGTTCTCGTTCAAAAACAAGTAAGGGTCAGCCTTAGGCTGTAATGTAGGGTCAAGACACCGGATTTTCCTCTCGTATGTCCGTATGTATGTTTGCACTAGCAAGCTGTTAGGTATAAGTGCCTGTTATAATTATCCATACTGAGGAGACGATACGAAATGCATGCATCCTGGGAACCTCATTTTCTCACTGTACTTTTCATATTGTTTGCGCGCCGGTGCTACCAAGACTGGCAGCATTAAGATCGTTCGCCACACTCGCGATTCCTATACCCTAATTCTATTCGCATAGTTGTCGGACTTGATTATTTCCGACACCTCGGTAATCCATCTCTGGGAAGTTGACTACAGAAACTGACCTCAACATTATCCAAATCAGTTTATACGGTCGAGCTCATTATTAGTGTGCTGTGTTCCAGCTCGTTCCTCTGTGGTAGCAAAATGCGTTTTAGTTTTCTGAAATTGGTGTGCCTAGCTACTTGGCATTTTGACCTATTTATCTTTGTGCACAGTCCATATATTTAAGTTGTTGTGGAAAGTGGAGAGAACTGAAGCTCAGCTGCGATTCAGGGTTTACGGAACAAATGAAAAATACGAATTATCTTCCAGCCAAGTCGCAGTTGAAGAACCTCTTCACAACTGATGTGAGAACAAACTACGTCTATAAAGAATTACATGTTACTTTAAGCCAAAACAGCTACAAGCAAGTTGGTCCGTTAGCTAACAAAGTTATCTTAAGAGAAGTATGGATTCATCCTGACAGAGGCAGAATACAGTGTTTTTACAAGAAACATTATAGAACTGGATAACCACGCATATAGAGCGTGTCGTGTAGGCATTGAATTGGGATGAAGTTAATCTGAAGCACTCAGTAATGGGACAATGGTTCGTGACAGACAAGAGACATAGACTTCACATGTCCCATGTGTTCGTAAGAGAAGAAGAGGCAAAGTTATACGGAAGCAAAATGCATATTGAGATGGCACCAATCCGTTATAGTACACACACATTACAAATAAACAACGGACTGCTCACCCATCTGCACGGGTTTCCTTACATCAATATGTTATTATTTCAAAGAAACAAGTTATCTGGAATATATTCCAGAATGTCCGATATTTTAGTGTAGGAAACTCAGTGCGATATACAGGCGCTGTTTGTAAAGCCTAAGGTAGGGGCACAAACAACTGGATTTAAACAGTTTGCATATTTGGTATTGTCTGAGGTAGAATTAAGATCACAATCTAAACGACTCGAATTGTGAATCAGTTTCAATTTATTGCCTCTTCGCTTGGGATTTGGGATAACTTTCAGAAGATAGAGACACACGTGAGTGGAATGTTTTAGTATTTGGTATGCTAATAGGTATCCGTGTAGCCGCCGTTAGCGTCCACTGAGCACTCGGAGATTCTTCTGTCGTTTTTCACACCGAAAGTGTCCCAGACTTTTGGCATTTATTTTCCTTTTCTGAAGAGTATCCATCGCTGCAAGATTTTGCATAGGCCGTTTACCACTTGCAAATGGACTCGGACTGTCAGGAACAACTAATAGAGGTTATGTTCTTGAGTGGTGATCCTCAGAGCTTGCGCGTCAAGTTTGTAGATATAGGCGTATCCATGCCGGATGTGAACAACGCGACACTTTACTGCTTCAATTGACAACGAGTTCCGCACCGACAAATTCCAGGCCTCATTTAGGGTGCGCTAGATGATCTCGTAGTCGACCAATCCCTTACTCTTCCGTCAAAACTTTTGTCGTACTCAAACCGTAAAGAGCTTGTGATGATACTGTGCTCAAGATCGTTAATAAAAACTAAAAACAGTCGGGGTTCAAGTGCATAATTCTGCGGTATTCCACAATCCACTCGAAGCGAGTAGGACAAATTGGTTCAAAATTTAAGCTCCAATTCTCGTTAACCAAATAATTGACCAATCCATCTCAATACTGGGTCTCCAATGCCTTCGTGCTGAAATTTGGAAGCTGGATTCGGCGATCAAAGCAATAGAACGCCATTTTAAATTTCAACTAAACTACCTAGATTCCCGTCATCTCCTCGACTGTTTCGGCACAGTTGTTGGGTGCTATCACTAGGTACATTGTCAGTGATTGACGATGTGGAAACCCAGACTGCTCCGGGGCAATGATGTCGTGATTTACCAGGTTGCCAATAAACGCATCGGCGATGATCGTTTCCATGACTTTGGCGAGCCCAGAGAAGCGTTACGGCGAAAAAATTATCAGGCTCCCTTATTATTTGGTGGCATGATACCTCGTTTCTACTTTGAGAGAATGATTTTTGCATCTAGACAACAATAAAAACAAACAAGCAATTTGTCTAACCAGGCGCATAACTTCTACAAGCACTATTTTAGGGGGAATGTTTTCCGTCCTAGGGGCGCTTATGTGCGCAGTGAGAGCAATTTTTGCAGGACCATTTCTGCAGTGAATGTGAGTGGACTAAACCTGAAGGTAGGTAATACAAACAGTAATAACGTTCAAAATCTTGTATCTCTTGGAAGGTGTGTGAATCCTACGCAAGCAAGACATTGGCAGACCCTCTCAATGAACGTGTATACCCACCAAACCTAGTGAGTGGCGGGATTCCGCCCTAGCCTCTGGGAAAGCCACTACCGTGTCTGTAAAGATGCTTGTGGTTCGAAGAGAATCATTTCGCCCGTTCCTTTTTAGTGTTAATCTGTCTTCACACATAAGCTGCAAACTGTGTTTGCGTTGATCTACGTGGACAGTCTAATTTTCTGTTATGGGGGATCTTCTGTAAATGCTCTATGTCCGATCGCTCAATGTCATATATCCATCTTTGGGTTGTACTCAGTCATAAATATCCAAGGAGAGTTTTCAGTGAATGCGCACAATCCGTGTTAATGCGTAATAGCTTGCATCTTTTCGGCTTATGCTTCAAGATATTCGGAACATCAAATGTAAGCTAATTGTTGGGTCACGTAATCCCCTCGAACAAAAGGACTGTGTAGTACCAGCCCATTAAGCATGGAGCATTAGCTCTAACATCAACTGCTTATTCGCTGTTCGCTTTCTACTTGCTCTTAAAGGCAGTATATCAATTGTGTCAACCACCTCCACAAATCCTTCGCTAGTTTATATGATGGGGTTCCGGGGAGCTAGACTATTGGTCGTATTGGGATTCCATCCTTGTGTACTTTGGTAGTCCATAGAACAGTGTAATGTTTGTATCATCAGCTTTCATTCTCCATCGTGACGGCGAGCTCGTTCTTTGTTCGTAGTTTCTTCAGCGTTGTATTGATCTGGTTACCCAATTTTAAACGTGGATCTTGATCGATCTAGCGATATGTAGTTGTGTCGGATAGCAGTTATTTAGCCTTGTTAATTTACCCTAGGTTTTATTATCACTGTCATGCGCCCTTTGTCTGCAAGTAGCATTACAATGTTTGCGTCTTTCTGTAGACGTTTGTGTGCATCCAGTTCCTCCTTGGCTAGAGTCTGCGTGACTTTATTCCGAGTTAGCACTACGACAACTGTCTACCGTATCTGTTGCTTGGACTTCTCCGACAGTCCATTTGATTTCAACGCGTGTTCTAAGCTGGCCAAGTAGTCTAAGGGGCAAGCTTGTTTGACATGGAGGTTGAGCCCCTTAAACCAGATGTCATCTTCAGTTGCAGTGAGGTGGCAGAGTGCAAAGTTTTTGATCAATCCCTCAATGCTAACGCAGCCACTTCTGTTAGTCAGTTTGTCTAACTTTGTGTTCAGTGCAATCTTGCGTCGGGTTTGTGCTTTTGACTAAACATTCACCTATGTTTTGCATTGTATTCACTGACCCACACTGGTCCGTGAGGACCAATTAGTACATCAGCAGAGCCTAGCGAAAACCTTTTGTGCTAACAAATGTATTTTGTACAGACATGTGAACAGCATCTGGAAGCTGAAGCGTGATGTTCCCGCATTTCTATCAGCAGGTGCTTGTGCTCAAATCGCTGAGGATGAAGCCAACGTTCTATGGCTCCAATATGCTCCAGTTATCTGACGTGTTATCAGCATGTGCAACGTACGTGTCCCAAATGTCCTGACTTATACACGTCACATTCAGTTTGGCGACCATGTTGTGGAAGCTGCTATCGTTGTGCACATAAATTTCCTCCGGAGTTGACAACATTCCCCAAAAGCACTGAAAATGGCAGCTACGAGGATGACTGAAACATTAAAGAGGATTTTCCAAAAATGCTAGGACGAGCATCAGGTCCCTAACATGTGGAAGCAAGGCATCATTACCCCGATTTTCAAGTGCGAGAGCCGTTCAGAGCCCACCAACTATCGCCCAGTGATTCTCATCCCGGTTCTCTCAAAGTTGATGGAATCGATCACACCTGCGGCTGTAATGGACTACTTTGAAAGCTCTAATATCATAGCACCGGAGTAACACGGATATCGGTCATGTACTAACAAGCTACTAGCAGCTTGTGGCAGTTGGACCGAGACAGCCGACCGTGGGACCGGCATTGATATCATATACCTAGACTTTACAAGATCTTCGACCGCAGAGATCACTGAGTACTTCTCCAAAAGCTGCAAGTGCATGGAATTGGGAACCCTGTCTATGGACACATCAGAGACTTCCTATTTTAGCGAAACCTTCAGTTTCGAGTTCGTAACTCATTTTCTGATCCAAATGATGTGGACTGCGGTGTTCCACAAGGGTCAGTGTTGGGGACGCCTTAGTTCTTGTTTTCATCAGCCACCTTGCCAGTGTCCTCAAGTCAAATTTCCTGCTTTTTGATGACATCAAGATACGGCGGGCAATCGCCTATCAGGATGACCACAATATGCTGCAAGGAGAATTAGACTAGGCCACTGAATGGTCAAGGTTAAATATCCTTCGTTTAACACGGATAAGCGTAAAACTGTGCATGTCCGCCAGGAGCTCGTGTTCGCTTATAAAACTGCTTTAAAAGAGCGAAATTTTGGAGTGGTGATAAAGGATGACTACGGCTGATCGGCGCAGTCCTTGAAGGCGTCCAAAACAGTGGGCGTTCGAGAGGTCCGGTCTCTCCATTTTCCCCCAAGTACTAAATGCATATGTGAGGCCCCATGTAGAATACGCGATCCAAGCTTGGCAACCCTGGTTAAAACACGATCTGGCTGCACTGGATACCGCATAGTGAAAGTCAACGAAAAGTATGAAGGGGCATTCGTATTGCAATACCGTAGACTAGTGAGAGCCCTGGGATTATACAGCGGAAGATTTCACCGTCTACGGGGTGACCTCATCCTGGCCTTCCAGACCTAGAACAACCCCGATCACTCAAGTTTACACGTCTCTAAGCTTTGCTGCAATACAGAGTTGTGAGCTCATAAATTGAAACTTGCCACCTAATACAATTGGCTGGAATGCCTACGCAATTATATTTCCTTCGAGTTTGTCAACCATGGAATGCTCTTTCAACTTTTTTTCATTTCTGTGCCCACACTACCCACTTAAAAACGCATTGATGATGCTTTAAATCACCTACATTACCTGAGTTGATTTCGATTAATTGAGTGACGACAAGACGAAGACAAACATTGTTCTCACCAACCCCACGAAATCGGGATATCGTGGGGATTTTGTGCAACATTTTTCGAACTAACATTATTCCCACAGACCATCACACGGGACTTTTCAAACCGAGTTTTTTATCCGTATTATACCATGTGGATGTGTTACTTCAGGGGTTGAGACTTCCATTAGGTCCATGCATTCACATGTCCGGGAAGTTTCTCCATTTTGGCTGTCCACAGTAAGTCGTCAGTCACCAGTGGCCGTGTACTCGCTACCTTTAACCGAATTTGTTCAGGTAGCATCTTGCGAAATTTAAACCGGATGTTAGGATAAGCAGTGTCATTATTGAAATGTGAATATTGATGTAGAAGCAGATGTTGGTAGCTTAGGTGATAGTATAGCGATACGCACTGCTAGACTACACTACACTACGCTCGGCAATAACGCACTGAAGATGTCACCTAGACTGGTAACAAAAATAACTGCCAAACTCGGATAACAGTTCTTCTGACAAACAATGAGGAAGTGCTTGACAAGTCCTTAGGATGGTTGAGATAAAATAAAACAAAATCCAGAATCATGTGTCACATACCCAGCGACTACCGAGTTAAAGGCGTTGATTAATAATGTTGTAGTAAAATGGAATTATAATTCGAACATACAGATGAACACGGTGTGCAGTGCTCGTTGACGAAAGCTTGTGAAAAATAAAAGTGGTCTCTCATACATGTGCCTCATGCATGGGTTCTTATGATGCATAAATCGGGTAGAAGGGCATAAGTAATAGCATTCACAATAGCGAAGCGTCAGTGACTAAATCCCGGGAGCTAAGAGCAACATCCAATCGTATTTCGAAAATGTCCAAAGTAGAGGAGGATATATCTGATTAATGGGGGGGGAATTCTAGTGTTTACAAATCAGAGGAGGAAATAATTTCGTTGGTAATCTAGACGGCTCCATGGTTCACTCAGTTTCAAAGAGTTACTTCTAAGCTTGATGTTGTGGTAATTTTCAGAAATGACGGATACTTGGTTGGGGTCACTCATATTTGACACACCAACATAAATTCACCGTGCAGCCTACGGTAGCTTCCGCTGAATACCCAATTCGCTTCCGGCTTTACTGAGAATGAATGTGTAGACCTATGACTTTTCTGTTGCCCTGTGTTATGGTGTCTCTACGCAACTACTTCGCGTTTCAACCAAGCTTGTCTAGCCAGGATTTCGAAATCAACGTGAGTGTGCATCTATGGATTGTACATCATCGGAAGGGTTGATGGGTCAAATCTCATGAATGCGCTTCGCAGCAGGCCGACATACGGATTACCTCTTTTCGCAGCTGCATCAGACTGTTTTGAGCAGTTGAGGTCACTCTGCATGAGCACACCAAAGTTGTGTTCTTGTGAGCTGATCTGCTATCTAGATGACCCAATCCAATACGTGTAGTGATGTTTAGGACGTGGTTGAAAAAATCGACATATTTACATTGAATAGTAGGGCATTTTTTGATGACTAGTTCGAAATCGTGTTAAGATTGCACTGGAGTCCTTCCTGGTTGTTTGATCCTCTGATCGCCTGCCATATCTTATTAGCGTCTACGAAGAATACGATAGCGGAACCGATTGTTCTCGCTAGAACATTTACGCTAACGAAGATTAGTCGAAAAATTCTCACCAAGATTTTGGTAAATGCAATCCACACCAATTACATCGAACTGAAATTACAGTAGTCTCACTTCCAGCCGACGTTCTTGTAGATAATTGTTTATCCAACGCAGAGTCGATTCAGCAATGCCATGCATCCGAAACCTATGTAGGAGAATTCGATGTTCTAATCCAGGGGTCCCCTAACTACGGCCCCCGATCTGTTAGTCCGGCCTGCCGACTGTACCCGAATTGGTTTAATCATTCCAAGGAACACGAGACGTTGTGATACAATTTATATTTGACATTACATGTCATATTGTCACTGACCTTACACTGTTTGTATCCTAGCGCCAGCCACCTCAGGATTGTTACACGTGACATCGTATAGCCGTAGCATTTGTGACCCCACATCGCTGGAACATGATGTAAGCGATCATGCATGACACCCATTCATTGGTGCGCCTTACCGTGTTTCTGTTTACCTCACATCTTTGTGCCACAATAGTGGGATTTATCCGCTCACTTGAAGGACGCGTCGTATAAAGTGCCACGTTTATGTATGCGACTTTTGGTGTCAATTAGAACGAATTGTAGGTCCATAGTACGGAATTGAGTCAGGAACGCATTCCTCTAAGTGTTATTAATTGAATATTCCCCCGGTGGCCGATGCTCCTCAGTTTTGCGATGTTTCAGCTGCTTTTTGTTAAGTTTGCAGTACAACATTTTCCTTGTTCAAAATCCATTTAATTCATCCTTTACTAAATCTACTTACAAAAGAAAAGCGAGCACTGTGAGGTGTTTTCATTTTGTTTTGTTCCAGAGTTTCCGTTCTGGCTCGCAACGATTGTGTATAATGATCATACGGCCCATGCTATTTTTTCGTTTATCCGCCTCGGGTTAGTTACTTTTTCCTTAATCCGGCCTGCGCCAACATTTTTCAAGTTATCCGGCCCGCGATCTATCGCTTTTGAGAATCCAGATGGATGACAATGACTCTTGCTCCACCATCAATTGCTTCAATCCAGTTGCTACGCAAAATTTGCAGGTTAGTTGCACATAAGTTATTCCGGCGGAATTGACACCCCTTCAGGGTCATGCTGCTGTGCTTTACATCTAGCGTATCGGTGCTTTTATGATTATTGAAGTTATAACTTTAGTAAACGCAGGAAGCGGCGTATGACCAAAGTAAGCACAGACCATATTCGGGTTTTGGAGCACGCGCTTTGTGTCTTGAATTGTGGCACGCAACCTCATTCGTGGGTTTGGTTGAGGTCGAAGTCAGCCGAAGCCATTCCTATCACCGATAGTGTCCGAACAGTTTTGACAGCATTGTAGGGATAGTTAACATTGGCGGGATCCGCAGTTGAAGCATTCGAATGTCTTCTACAATTACCACACTGAGACCATCACTGCCGTGTATGTTTTCATTTAGGTTGCTTTACCTCATCGTCTACGTTATTCACTTGGAACGACTTTTCTGTCTACTTTCCTTGCGGATGAGCGAACTACAGGTTGGCTCGCACTTATGAACCTAGTTCTATTTTACATGTGAGGTTACCGTAATAAACTCATGAAGTATTTGAGCAAGTACAATGACCTGAACTCACCTTGAAGCATGCCCTCAGTGCCAGCGCGTATTTCATTCTTTGGGAGAGACGTAATCCGCTCAGTAGATGGTCCGAGTCGTCGGAAATGTGCCTCGCCTCCAATTCACTCAGATAAACCAAGTAACGTGGGTTGCTTCGTGTTTCTGGTTTCCGACTCGCGGTCCATTGTACCAATATGTTCGTCTCCGCTGTATTATCCTCCAACTGTTTGGCGACCAGCGAAACGGTGACTGGTGTGTGCTGTTCAGTGGGTGTTGCACACGCAACCACAACGACACCTTGTCCCGGGTGAGTTACGTCAGTCTGTACAATGGTAGGTGGTTTCAACTGTAACTGAGCTAAATTCAATTTAAAAAGTAAAATATATGTTCAACTGATCATTGAGAATTACATGCAAATTAAATCAAAGTATTGGATTGACTTTACTCTGTGCATTAACAGATTGTATATAACAGTGAACACAGAGATGTGAATTACACTTCAAAGTAGATTAACTACCGGAAATCATATCCAATTTATATATCCACGACATTGGAACAAAAGCCTCGTCGCCTGACAGAACGTAAAGGGTGTGAAAAAATGCGAAATTGCAATAAACACCCAACCCCGGGAGGAAGCGTGGATACCGATATCATTAAATTTGTGATTGCCGGGACACTGTCCACTAGTTATGTATTGCAACGAATGTATAGACACTACGCTATGCTTTGTCTCCCTACGATGTACATACTGGCTATATTATTCTGATAAAGGGACTTGATTTTGATGATCCACTGGATTTACCTTACTTTAGTCTTTTCCTTCTTGTTTCAACTCCCTAACTTGCTACTCACAAATAGCTCCAACTGTATTACTCCAGTCTGTTCAGTAATATTGTGTATTATTCATCTGATTGTGGATGGTGAACCTAACCGCTTCATCCTTTTCATACGCCCTCCTCCCTCATCAAACCGCCGCCCTCATGGCTCCACCAAGCTGCACCGAAAAGAACAAAATAAGAATGGCTACGAACTGGTAGCATACAGAGACAAACGTCCCAAATGAAAATATTCGCGAAAACATCCCTATGTAACTAAACGAAAACCCAAACTATTGACATCTTCGCATGCCTAAGCATATTGCAATGTAACTATGATGCTTCTCTTTATGGGCTCGGATTTTTGGTAAAACGGGAAATATACCTTAGTATATTGGGCCAATCGAATGTCTCAATTAGGAGGAATCATTATACACTCGGATATGTGTATTTTCGGCACTTAGATTTTCAACTGCAGTTGGACGAAATGGCATAATCAAAAATGCAACATTTTACAAATGATTAGATAAAGGTAAAGGGGTGTATGTTCACTAGAATAAGCAGTCCTGTCTTCCAAATCAGTGATCGCAGTTGCCGAACAGAATCCTCATGATTTGTATGCAGTCTAAAAAGCAGACATTTGTTCGTAATTGTGTTTCAATTTGTTTGATATTTCGTGATCAAAAGCAGTAAGTCACGAATCGTGCGTAATTTCTCGAACTTTGTAATCGAGTCTAAATATAGTGAGAAGAGCCCCGTGGCCTTAGCGATAATTTGACCCGAGAAGTCATCAAAATATTCGTGCAAAACTGATATGTGCACGGTGTCGGCCAGTGGCCGAGTGGTCTTCGATGAAAAAAGCAACAGTCAACTGAAAGTCCGCGTTACTGCCAGTTGTATCGAAAAGCGTCCATATGCAGGCTCTCTCCGTAAGCGATAAAGAGAACTGAATTGCGTGGTTGTTGATTTTCAATCTAAGTTGCTATCAATATCCGAGTCCGTTTGTTTCGACTAATAGAATTGACAGATATGCAAAATATGCCAGTTACCAACCTCTTTGTGGAGTTGCACATCGCGAATGTATCGGAACGCCGTACACATCGATAGGTTGTGTTGGATCCGCGCCAGAACTCGGCGCGATAACTGGTCTCACGGAGATCCAGTAAACCTTGTTTGATTCGAGATTGTCAATCTGATGCTCTACCAAACTTTTCGGTTGCAGCACTCGAATGGAGGATTCTCGAGATTGCAGAGCAGTTGGGATGGCGGCATCGGTGTAATTAACCTGGCAAAAAGTAAGCGCATGGTTACGAACGCAAACGCATTTAGCCTGCCAGGTATACAGTTGTCAGATTCCAGGAATGCAGCTTGACCGCAAATGTCAGCTAGGCAAATTTATCACGGGATTCTTCAGTGCATGTTAGTGAATGCTCTAATTCTGCTGGTGTACGCGCTTATGCCGGCCGACACTGGAGCGCTCTTGCCAAGAACAAATCCAAAGGAGCGAAAGTTGTGAGTATTTTTCTAACTAACAACAATTAACTGGTTGAAAGATGCATACATAGGCTTATTCCTCTTCAATCCATATCGTATTATTTTGCATTATACTAAGACTGTACAAGGAAAATGGGTATTCCTTGAGTTAGTATGATATGTTATGTTAGATATGCAGTGTTTTAGGGCGTACGTATAAGAGATTCCACCCATAGGTATATAAACCGGGATTGGCTACTGAGTTGTTTATCGGGAGCCAATATGGCTGTTTTAGAAAGCAGATCTAAAGCAAGGAGGCTTAAGTTTGTAATGTAAAAGTCCCACCTTGAACTAGCTATAACAAAGGACACCGATGAACATTGCTAGAAAGGGGAATGAACAAATGCAACACACGAAGCTGTCGCGCATTGCATACCAACCTAGATTCCAAGCAAAGGTGGTGATTGATTCAATCGATTCAACGGGGAACTCTGCACACTGCCACATATGTGGAGGCCAGTCCCAACTAGAACCCAAAATTCTATGTACAAGCCACCGGATTCCAAGGCGCGGCATCTCAACATGTGAATTTCGACAGATCCGGCTTTGCTCATTCGTCATATTCTGACTCACATACCCATGCGAGTGTTATCACTGGTCGCATGTTTATACAACTATGATTTTGTTACGAATCGTGCAGAATTCGTGGAACCGAAATTTAAATAAATAACAGACCTACGAAACACGCATGCTTATGCATTTCTGTGAATGATAGAGGTAAAACACGGCGTAGACTGTGTTGAACCTACTCGATAATGCATGAGACGTCCACTATCCGAGTGAAATACGAGTAGCTGATCCGGTGTGCGCCAACTAATTTGTAGCGTCCAGCGCTGGTTCTGATCCATATACATAGGAAGGCATGTCAAGTTGTATAACTTGGCCGGAGCACCTGTTGCTGTAGATCTCACATTAACTGCATCGGACCAGGTACCTTCGTGACCATTAGCACCAACTGAACTGACACGAACCACGTAACCGACGTAGTTGAACACACCTCGTTCGTGCTAAAATTGAAGATGAATACATTGTCCTAGCCCATACATGGAGATAAACGGGGAAACAGTAATAAAAGATCGGAATTAAGATAAATTTTCAGATGTTAAGTTGTTGGCTGCGTTGAATAATATATTACAAACGTGTCGTTACCAATCGCGGTGACATCTTCAGTGCATAGTGGTTACAGTAGCTGTGGCTGTCTAGTAGCTACAAATCCTCAGCAGGAGGAAATACTCAAGGCTTAACCTCTCCTTAGGCTTTATTTGTCCTCTCATTTAGGTCGTCGGTTACCGCAACCCATTCTTTAACTCGTTGACACCATTGTTCGCTCCCGTGTTCCGTATTTTTTAGCTCATTTCCTAAAAGCACAGTTGTACTCGATATATTTCAGACACTAATCTTAAGCCAGGTATTAGTTTATTGTAATTTTGAAAGCGCAATTTTTAGAATGCGAAAGCAGGGATAAAACGTTGGTGCTACTTGACTTGTTAGGTTTATTAAGCTAAACAACTCTGTCGAATCCTATGCAAACATATAACATAATGTATATTTCTCTTGTGATGCGATGTTTGCATCTAATTTTTGGCTGAGCGTAGCTGAAAATGCGTGTGTGAAAGCGCTTGCGATGTATTATCGTGGTTCGGAGTTGAATAGAAATAATAATGTATTCGGTGAGTAGATGGTTAAAGGACAAGAAATATCTACACAAACGTTGCCCCCATACGATGATGAGGTTGCAGTGGGCAGAATTCTGTAATGGCACTGCATTCCGCTAAGGGGTTACTTCGTGACACTCGTTGGTAGTCGACTTGTTCAAGAGACGACCGGCCGTGGAAGGATTCCATTTCTTCTTCATGTTACAGGATCTTGAAGCTACCTTCACATCATTTGTCAACAAAACCGAACATCCTTTTACAACTGACTGAAACGGTTACACTATGTCAATAATACTGCATAACTAACGGGTGGCGAGTGGGATTAGGGGCAATATATCTGTTTTCGTGGACGTGCTAATGACCACTTGACGTGTTCTTACCGTGCGGTTCACTTGGACAGGTTGACACATCCATAACATTGATTCGTTGCTCTAACTTTAAATTCATTGGACTAATCGTATAAACTAAAACCGAAGTTGACCACCTGCATATCCTGAGTAGCTCTCTAAGCTGATGGTTTTTTCTTATTGCTTGTGGATGCAGACTTCTGTAAGTTTACCACTTCAGTATGATGATCCTTTTGGTCCAATCCCTTGAGTGCTCAACTTACAGAGACTTTATCATAATTGCTTCTGATTAGCTGTCTCGCTCGCAGGTTCATAAGACATCGCTTTGTGTTGAAATCGCAGGCTCCGTGTTATTATTGTGTCCATACAATGGTTATGTTATGTCTTCTATTCTCCGCCTCCTCGACATAAAACCAGCGATAATGGATTCACGATTAAATGAGTGAATGCGTGCCAATTGGCTTTGAAATCATTTCCATCTCAACAAGCTGCCTTGCAATTGTAATTATATATTCTGTTTCCTATTGTGTTTGGATGGAGACCAGTGACCACGACCTAGGGTACAAACGCCGGACAATTGTTGAACCCAGGTACTTTAAATGCGTAAAACTTGGAACTGATATCCAAAGACAGGTGATGTTCGCTGGTCGCATATTCTCAAAATGTTGACAACAACATGTCCTCGTGTGGAAAATCGGATTACCTGCATGGTATTCTTTTACGCTGTTTGATCATAATTTCCGATTGAAAGAGAACAAAAAGCCACTCACAAAGGGTAATATTGTGCGATAGTTTTAAGAGAGGCTGTAATAGTCGGTGGTATCCTCGTGCGTCAGAGACGTAAACGATCGTTGTTGCCTGTAGTCATCGGAAGTTATTTCATCTCCTATTTACAATTTGCTAACACGCTTGGCGAGTTCGACCAAATACTCTAAAAATGAACCAAATCGAATCATACCCAAATCCGTCTATTCATTAGTAATCAAAAATCTAAGCCCTATCAGTATTCAAAATTGCTGTGTGGAACCACGGCGCTGGCAAGGGAAGACCTGATAGTGAAGGCCAACCACTGTCCTCTGCATGGGACATAACCTGCACGGCAGTGGAGGATGGGTCGGGCTATATCGCAGTTAGATTACAATTCGTAATGGGCGGCTGTCGTCTCCCATGGCTCAGTGGCATAAGCTGCTGGCTAGTTGGTGTTAGCCTCTAGCGTTCATGGGTGCGATCCACAGTAGGGGACCGATAGATGCGCTCCATTGACGAGCCCCAATAGGGCGAAACGAGAATCTGGTACATTTTCGGAATGGTAGCTTACTTATGCGGCTTGGAATCTAATTGCGATGAACCAAATGGAATAGAAATAAATGTATATCATCATAATTCCCGAATTTCTTGTCGATCAGGTATCACCCTGATACGTAATCCTGGTCCTTTGAATCTGCCCAGTCACGCAGAAGCCGAATGCAAGAGCAGCCTATTGTAGGTGAATTCACAAAGGTTGATATTGGATACTGATTTCCCCAAAGCGCTGCCCTCTGCAACCGTTGTCGAACTTTGTTGACTTCCTGAGGTTGGGATATGGCATGCCATCCAACCCGGACCTAGCAGATTTCAGCCGAAGTCCATACTGCTAGGCTACCCAGTCGCGGCGAGCAACGCAGTTACTGACTCATAAGCGCACGCTAAGTAAAAGTACTTACGAGTTCCGGAAAAATTTGAACCTCATTACATTTCGCAAATTGTACATTCGTTGTAGCTAAACTGCTGAGAGTAAATGGCATTAGTCGCATTAGCCGAAATGCGCATTGTATTGTAGGACATGTACCAATCACATTTTACCACGTGATTCCAAACTACGGCATTTTAGTGTTTCGTTCATTAAATGCTCTATGTTTTTTTAGTTAACTTAAAAAGCTAGGATGTTATGGACTTACTACAATGAACTCGGTGACCGGTCCGTTTGTTAGGTATCGCGTCCAGTTCTGTTGGTCCGGGGGCCTGACGTACACTGCAAATCGGCGATAGATCAACTGGCTTGGAGTCATTGATGCGTTAACCATCCGCTGCTGGCTTGTCAACGTCTGAACAAGCTCCAGAGGCATTGCCCAACTGATCCGCAATTGAGCTCCTCGCAATGCCAAGGCGTTGATTTTCTTGGGTGGTGGAGGGGCACCTTGTTTGATTTGTGGGAAAGAGTTTTTTTCATGTGACATTAGCATTGTGTCTATGAAATCCTGTCATTAAAGTGCCAGATTCAGTTTGGTTCAGTTGATACAGTGCAGTTGCCTTGACTAACGTTTTTAATATATTACGCGGTATTTTAGAACTGCGAAATGTTGCTGTTCCCGCAGAAATAAGCAAAGAATTTAAGTCAATAGACTAAACAGTTCGAAATCGAAAATAGGTGAATTAATATAATTGTTCCACTGGCTTTAGTCTGTGGTATGGAACATCCAAGTGCCCCATCCCTGAGGAAGACATATTGCAACTCAACTAAGATGCTCTGAGAATGCATCTATGCACTTTGTCACGCAATTGACTGTGTTCCGTGGATTTTAATCAAACTGGTCTGTACTATACACTGAAGCACCCTTTTAAATGGTATACAAGCAATATGGTCCTGTCAAACTAGTCGATCTGAATTAAACAGGCGCGCCAATACGTCATTAGAGGATGGGGTGAATATGAAGAAACAGAGTACCCGTGTTACCTATTGCATGTTCTCACCAAGAATTTCAAAGTACTTGAAGGACCAGTGTCGCTTTTCCTCTATGTCTGTTGATAGATTCACAGGTTACTAGACATTCATATGAAATACCGGTGATGACATGCGAGTTAGTTAACCTTTGCAGACATGTTCAATGGTATGCGGTCTGAGCAGATGCAAAAGTAGGGACCTTCAATTATTCCTTCTCTATGCTGAGATTGACGGCAACTATACGCTCGTATAATACTTTAAGGGTGTTACTGACTCCAACTTGATAGGACCGATCGCCAGATCCACTGTATAAGCTAAGGGCTGGTATGTAAGATTCTTTTTCACTCTATTAAATTGTAGATTGTTAAAAGAGTTTGCAGAAAGAAGCCCATCAGAATTTTTGGTTGTTAGAAATAATATAACTACTTCCACTGTTCCTCGATATATGCTGGTAACGTATACTATCATTATGAGTGGAATCCGCGTCCAAATTTTTAGACTGATGTTTAGCCATACAGAAGCTAATTCTTGAACTTCCAAAACTTCCAGCGGAGCTAAAATGACAAGTTTTCACCGGACACCAATATATCATGATACGTAGGCAAGATGTCGGACTAATTTAGCACTCGTGCATCAGCTATTACTGTGCCTCCGATTTTATCGCATTCAAGCTCAAATACCTCCATCTAGCGTTTTGAAAATAATACATCTACACTTTACGGATTACCATGCCCTGTCCATTTGCTTGCTTTCCGTTCTTTTCCGCTGAAGCTCACACATAAATCCATTATCCTTTCGTCTAGCATTAATAATTCTGACATTATTTAGAAGCCCACTTCAAGTGCTCTCGAACAGCTCCACAACTGCTCCTTTCGGTAGCTACAGGCACCTACAGCCAAATCTATTTAATTTATTATTGTTGCCGTCGCCGGCAGAGAAGCGCCCAACTACGCAACAGCGCGCCGTAACTTCGGCAGCGTGGAGTCGACAGCTCGCGTGTCATTGCGGATTTTCGATTGTGGTATTTTCCTTACCTGGCCTTGAGGTGAGTGAAGTAAAGTGATGCACGAATCTGACTTCACAAACGACCCACTTGTCGACACGACTCGTAACAACATCTGGCCGAGGCAATTCATTTTGGACTCACATATTCTAGGTAACACCAAACATATGCATTTTCAGCTGTATTCAATAATGTTTTAATGACTAAGGCACGTGGTATTTTTTTGTTAAACTCAGTCATTTCCTCTACGCATGCTGTCTGCGAAAGCTATGAACGGAACATGAGTATTTGAAAAGTTCACGGGATTCGATTCAGATTGAACAAAGAAAATAAATTGTGGGAATATTGCTGGACCTGAAACAAATTGACACTTGCATTTACGGTCAAACTCTGCACAGAATTCATAATTTCATGAGGACAGAAGTCATGTGTTATAGTTTGGATCTGCCCCTTTGTGAAATAATGTATAGTTTAATGGAACTACCAGCTCATCAGCATATAGCTAGAGCAAGCAAGACTCTCTAAAGGGCTTCCATTGTCTTAGAGAACCATGCAGTTCTCTTTGCTGATAAGCGTCGCCTGCCTTGGGGCTTTCGTAACGCTCTCAGATTTATTCCGCTTGAGGAGGTTTCAGTGTTGACATTCTAGGTTGAAAAAATCAAATTTCTTTATAAAATGCGTGGATTCACTAGAAGTGTTCCGATAAACTTGAGCGCTTTAATCCAATCCCACATATCCCAAGAAACAGTCAAATTGACACGTTCCGACACGTTGTGGTACGTGCACGTATGTTTGACAAACGCATGCATAAAGGCACGCACTTGCACCAGCAGCCATTCTGTTTCACTCCTACAGGTATCGAGGTTAGATAAACATGTGATCAAAGTACAACCCTACTTCGTACACAGTGGTTCACTATTTGTGTCCACAACACTGGCCATGGAATTGCGGTCACATCCTCCTACAGCCTACTGGTGTGATAAAATGGTGCGTCCTACTGAAATTGCGCAGACCCAGGGAGAGTTAACGTTTACACATTACTTTTACCTACTCCCTGCAGTTTCTACCTACACAGAAAACCAGAACTTGCGACTTCTAAGGAACCTGCTCGGCACCGGACAGCAAAATCCACAGAATTTCCGTGCTTATCCCCAATAGTACATGAAAATCCTACCTTGTATACGGCTAATATTCCATGGATGATAAACACCTTGTTCGCTGCTGTCAGGTACACTGATAGATACTCTCTGGTGTGTGTGTTCATAACACGCGCATGTTAGTCACTTCCCGCTAAGCTGAATGGATGTATAAGCAACTGCGGTTGAGTTGGGGTGCACAATGGGTACACCGGAGAATAATCCAGCTCCCATGCGTAGCTCTACCTGCAAAATATTCCAGGTTGATGAATGGGATTAGCAGGAACAAGTAGTCCGTTATTGCTGAAGCATTCTGTCTGAAATAGCACAAGCTGATCTCAGCTGGCGATTTCTGTGAACGGATACCGTGCTAAGCCAGTGAGCAGATGGGTCCATGGCCTACTGGTAAATTCTTGTGTTTGGTTCCAAATGTTTGTATCACTAAGCATTGTTGGCGACATCCGGTTACGAATATGCCTGTCGCTGTGGCTGGCCACAGGACGCCTGCGCCTACAGAGGGACGATGAATGGCTTGCGCTGCACCACCCACAGCTCCAACCACACACCCCATATCCAGTGTAAACCCGAAGGAATAAGACCGGGAGACATGTGGATGGGAGCCACGTTTCATCAACGGAGCCGGCCCACATTCCTTCACAGGCAAAGTCAGTCAATTTGTATGTGGAGAATCAAGTGCACACAAGGTGGTGGCTGGACCGTAGTCCGCTCCACACTGAGTGGAACCACTTTCCGAGCCTAGCACGGTCACAAGGACCGTGCACCCCGTCCCCTCCATCAACGAATAACTGTCTCCTGGAGCCAGTGTGGACGAGGTAGTGAGTAACATACAGGTAGGCACCCGGTCAAAATGCACGTCAAGCACAGCCACACCGGGGATATCAAACAGCAGACAATCACTTGAAATAACTTTATCAAATAACATCTATCTGTTAAAGCATATGGCTATGCCGATATAAGTTTGCTAATTTAGCATATAAAGTAAGTTGTTTAGCACCGAATCCGTAATTAGTACAAAATATCCAGAAGTTACTCAAAAAGTGCTACAAACCCAATACAGTCAAATAAGATGTCCACAATTAGCAAAAACATCGTGGCAAGTTAATAGATTATTCCGGTAGGCAGAACAAACCAAACAAAGTGGAATGAAATTTATCCAGCCTAAAGTACCTAATTTAAAGGCAAATTGGCTTAGCCCAACTGTAGTGAAGAAGCTTCATAAATGCAACATCAGCCTCAGCATGGGGCACACATACATGGTTGGTCAGTCTAAGCAAAAAACTGAGGTAACTGACCTCTAAGTTTACACCTCAATCACGCTTCATCATCGTTCGAAAGTAGTATGGGGAGTTCAGTGTAAGCATGGGGAAAGTGTTTGTAATCAGAATTAGTCTGGTAGCCAATACACGTCCAAAAAGCGCTGAAGCTAGTTTTCGTCCCACATTGACTCGGAATTCGAGCTCATGCGTAAACATAGTCTTCCACGACTAAGACACCCACTCATGTACTGCTTCTTTGGGTCCTCGTGACAAATAAATCCGGTATGAGGGCATGATAAAAATATCCCACAGTAGTATAGCTTAAGCGTCAAACTGCTGGAAGCTAAGATCTACATTTAATCCACTTTAGTAAGCATTCCAAGTAGGGAGGAAGCAAACGAGTTCGGGCGAATGTTGCATGCTTGGCAAACCCGTGAAGAAAATTTTTTCCGAAGGTATTCTAATCGGCTGTATAGTTCACTCAGCTTCAGGCAGTTACTCCCGTAGTTGGTGTTTTGGCAGACTTTTATCAAGTGACGGAATCCGTGACTAGCGCCATTCAACATTTGGTACACCAATATGAGATCACCGTATAGTCGTCGGTAAGGTCTGCCGAAAAACCAAGTTGCTTCAGACGTTTACTGATTATGGAAATTGTGGAGACCAGGGATGCCCAAAGTCCGCCCTGTAGGCAAAATGTGGCCCACGTAAACCTTTCAACTGGCCTGCCGTCATATTATGAAATAATGATTTCAGGCTTGGAATTTTTTCGTACATATTTAATTTCTGTTATTATCTTGATGTCAGGCTGAATATAACCCGACATATTGTGCCTCACAAACTGTGGCCCTCCTTGCAAAATGTTTGGACGATGTTGCTGTAAACTTTTGAGGATCTTTGTTTCCCTGTTTTATGGTCTCCCTATCAATTCTGCGTCCCAATTCAACCAAGGTTGCCAAGTTTGGATATCGTGTTCAACATGGGGGCGCACGTAGGATTAATGCATTATCAGGAAGATGGATAGGTCAAATATCCCGATTGATTTTCTCAGCAGACCGACTTGCAGGTTGTCGCTGTTCGCAGCTACCCTGGACTACCTTGAAGAGTTGACAGCAATCTGCACGAGCGTGCCACTGTCGCATCGCTAGGAACTGTTCTACCATTTGTGTACCCCAAGTCTACACATGTAGTCGTGCCTATGGTCGGACGCCTGTCGCTTTTTGAGAGATCGTTGGTTTTCGAAGTTGAGTCGGCGCTATGGCCTCACAGAGCAATCCAGATGTCGACGTTCTCCAGTGCTTCTCTTTGTCCTCTGGGATGATGCGGGAACTATTGTGTCGGTCTTTACGCACACGTGTGGAGATGAAGTATTTACTGATATTGCAAGTCCTAGCAAATTGCTAACCAGTTGTGGCCGTACGTCTAGTGCATTTAGCCGAACTTCAGTTGGCATCCTAACGCAAAACTTCAACCCGTTAGCTAACAGCGCTTCTGTCTTTCCAACGGATTATAGCAGGGTTTTCTATAATCTTGGCCCGAGGAACGTATAGTATGTTGACGAAGAAATTCTCTCCAAGGATTCATAGATAACATCGTCCATAATTCTTTCGTCGCAAACGTAGCGCCAGTTATCTCTGTCATGTTTGCACTACTTTTACGGAACAGCCGATCATTCCGTAGTTTTATATAAGCCAACTAGGGTTCTACGTCTTGCTCCATTACTCTCATCCTTACGGTAATGTCAGGTTTGGCAACTCTCGTCGTCGCTGTTGGCCCCGGATGAACATATAAATGAGTGAACATATGTTGCGTCAAAAATTATAGCCATGAAAAGTTCTGAACAAACCTCTCTGTTGTTTGGCGTAGATCACTACTCTAGAAGACCATGGTCCATCACCGTACTTGGTTCTTCCACGAACTGCGCATGTTGAGTCGCGAGTAACCGATGCAAACTGCCACACAGACTGCACCCGAATGCGTCCATTGGGCCATGCAATGAGGCTGTTGGGAGTGCCCTTGTGGTTACCATGCCACTCGACCTGGCTATTGTACATTGTGACATTGATCGACTTCATCGGTTGTGTGGAATCGCATAGAACCTCGTAAGACCCAAAAGGACCATGCCGGTGAGACCAATCTGGTGGCCCCCAGGATAGGATGAATGAATCCATCTCATGTTTGACGCGCAGATCCGTTGGTGTTCCGGTTGGAGCTGTGAACAAACACGAGTGGAAAATAAAGTGCTTTTCACACAAAGTATCCATGTATGGAGATATAGAAGAGGCCAGTTAGCGATAACTACCCAAGTGACTAGCCATGCTTTCTACATTCGATTATCTCTCTGGTTAATTATTACAACGTACACTTATGCTGCAAACGCCCGCACATACAGTGAGGCTAGTAGGTTGGTCTATCAGATGGCATCCGTTTATCCTCCCACTGTATATTCAGTTTATCTAACAATGTAAGATCACTGATGAGTAGGAGGATACTTGATAGTATATGACTGGTTCATTCCAGCTACTCTCAAGGCAGATCAGTCAAAACCTAATTCGGAAAAGTACAAGGCTACCGTTTCGCTTTATTGGAGCTCGTCAGTGGTGCGCGTTCACCAGAACCCCTGCTGGGGACCGAATGAATGAAGGCTAACTGCCCCAATAGCGCCAATCGATCATCCGATGGTTTCCCGGATTGTTTTTACCCCAAATTGGTTACAGATATGGGCAACTATACTGTTGGCGTGCCGTTACAGTATGCAGTATCGGACTACACAACAAATGGGCCAAGTGGATGCCCTGTATGGTCTCATCAATTTGCACCTAAAGCAGAACGATAATGGTGTGACTGTAGCCATGAAGTTCAAATCAGAAGTCTAGGGAATCCAGACTGATTCTGTAACGATATTA
Source organism: Dicrocoelium dendriticum (assembly GCA_944474145.2). Lineage (NCBI taxonomy): Eukaryota > Metazoa > Platyhelminthes > Trematoda > Plagiorchiida > Dicrocoeliidae > Dicrocoelium > Dicrocoelium dendriticum. The sequence continues at coordinate 45,526 of CALYDF020000420.1, forward strand.
CAAGTGACAGTGGACACTAGTCACGTGGAAACGTTATGGGACAAAACCCCAGAGAAATTTGTGCGTTAAGTGCAAAAAGGTTCGTCATAAGGTGCTATCCTTGCTGATTTTCGGGTCTCTGTCCGTTGTGGACAATTGTTTGAAGTTTGGCGACAGTGGTGGCGCCAAAGAAGTTGAACAGGCAAGTCTTAGAGTAGCTTCTTACCGGGCATCCAGGTATCAACCGTATGAAAGTTTTGGCACACATTTGTGCTTATTGATTCAGAAAAGATTCAAAAATTAAACAACCGCCAAAAATGTTAATCCTGTCAACTGGGGCGTAGGCCCATCCCAAGTACCCTGCTGACCTTGGCGTAAAGCAGAGAAGCCATGGCAGCGAATCCAGTTAGAATATGCGAGATTAATGACCGGCAAATCCTACGTTGTTTTGGTGGACTCGCTCACCAAGTGGTCCGATGTGATCCCGATGCAAAGTATGACTGCGCAGCACGCGATCAAGGAGTTGGGTATGAGGCTCCAGTATTTTGGCCTGTCGGAGACGATTGTGACAAACAACAGTATTCAAAATTCACGCTTTGCGAGAAAGGAATTCAGCAGATATCTTTACCACTCTACCATCCACAATCAAACGGACAAGCGGAACTATTCGTGGATAGTTCCACAAACGTGCTCTTTGTAAATCGGGACAATACAAGTTCCCCCATGACGTGATCCAGTCTTTCCTGTGCATATAGCGGAATGCGGCAAACTTAAACGCCCTCAGATGTAAAACCTCTTGTCAGAATTTTGTTTGGACGAAAGCGCAGGACATTGAATTTGTAAAGTGGAGGAAAATCTTACAGACAGGCTCCGTCACTTCAATTTGGTAACATAATGTACTCGCAAGACTTCCGAGGAACTAGTAGATGGTCGACAGAAACGGTGATCGGCAGAAATGGTTGAGTCATCTACCATCTAATGGTAGGAATTGAGAACTGGGTCCGGCACGCCAATCAGCTGAGGCCGAAGTACTGCAAGACTCAAAGTACTCCAGTACTACCCATCTCTGCCGGGGGACATCCTGCTAGACATGTTAAACTTGGAAGACGAAGCTGAGCCGCTAGATGAATCACAACAGGAACTGCAACTACTAAATGACGCACAATGCAAGCCGACCCGAACACGACTTCAGCTGGTCAGTGAAAATCGCTGGCTAGTTTGCGTCTGTCTAGACAAACGCTGTCGGTCATCCCAGAAAGGTGGACCGGAAGTGATGACATGTGACATGTCTCGCGTAGTCGCGACTAAAAATTCTCTTATCTATATATTTATAAAATAAACCGTGTTCTGTTCCAAATGCACTTCCGTCTGGAATGACTCTGTTTTCTGTTATTTTCCTAGTTGGGTTTACGCAGAAAGCAGAGGTAAGGGCAGCGGTAAAACAAATATCTCTGCAAACACAACGCATAAACCTAAAATGTCTTCGTCCTCCCACTGACTACTTGTCGTTCACTCTCTGGTTGTTGTTAACCACGTGCTGTAGCATTACAATGGTATATTGGTCAACTGATATATATATATATATATATATATATATAGATATAGATATATATATATGAGAACGATATTACGACGAAACAGCCGGTATTCTGATGAGAGCAAACCGGTTCATAATTGAATACAGATAGTCCAGGTGTTGGTTTGCTAGCTGTTCATTTATGCTGCACCCAAAGTCAACTGCTTCATTTTAACCACAGGCACCAGGTTTGAACTGCATACTTGATTTTGTGTCAACAGCACAAGTCGGCCATTTTAGGGTTTGGGTACCATAATGCCACTTGCACGGACGCATCTGATTCGCTATTCATTTCCGCGGCTGTTGATTCCCTTTTTGCATTTACTTTTTTACTCTGTTTTGCTGGCTAGAATGTAGTTTAGCAGTTTCCCTTAAAATCTTTTTAAAGCCATAGTAGCCAATGGGATTTAATTCATACAAGCCTTTCCCTTCTCCTATTTGCAGTTGTTCTTGCGGCTGGGAGGCGTGAACAGTCGGTGGCCATACTACCATCAACTTGGGGACGAATGTGTGAATTGGTCAACAATGGTGCTAGTCGTCACTCAGAGGAACAAATAGCCCGCCCTTAGAAACCTTCAGTCCAGGTTGGCCACAGTTGCTGTTCTCGAACATAAGAATGAATTACCCAGACCTTGTTCTACGATGATACCTAAGTTTCACCAAGCAGTGTTATAGAGCATGTCGCTCCAATAGTTGCGCTGTTTAATATGTTGCGCAGCTTTGGCGATATTTGGATTACCTGCATTCACAGTGCTGCAGGATCTGCCATATTTGGCTGGGTTACAAACAGCAAGTGCAGATTCAAATTCAAGTTCAGGTGGAACTGGAACGAGAGAAGAATCCGTGAATGTTTCTTCTTGAACGGATAGTTGAGTCAGGAATTGATGAGGTTCTCGGAAGCCTTGATGGAGCTACAACGGAGCAACAGTATCACACCCTGGTCTATTAACTACTGTCGAAGCTTGCGCACTAGAAATTCCCTGTATGGGAGTCATGTGAAGTAATTGTTAAGAACATAAATGGAGGTTACAGAATAAGGAGGGTCACTTGAAATAAGGGGATAAGACTAATGCATGAAGGAAAGCGTAGAAAATAAAATCGAAGTATGAAGATCGGAATCAGTCATGATGAGGAAAAGATTTTGTTTTGCCGCTGAAGTGTGTCAATTTGACGCTTAAACTTTCTAACCATGGCATCCCTGATAACAATTCTGGAAGCACGTGCCGGCGGTCGATGACTTAACGTGACAGCCGGGTTTTCGCCTAAATCGATCGGATCAACTTTTGTCATCTTCCTGCAATGACCGCGGAGATCCAACAATCCAACAGGACTGAATAGCTAAGACAAGTCTGAACCAACCTTTGCAGCGAACTACTTTAGGTTAGGATTAGGTCTGTTCTCATCCTACCGTATTACATTGAATGCATTTCCAAACTCAGTAGTCGCTCGGGGTACGTCTGTCCTCGTAACCCCTTGTTGTGTCCGTGCAAGCAGAACAGGAATTCAGCAGAGTAAACGGATGTATGGATACTAAACACAATTAAAAACGGGTATGACTATTAAACCACTTACAAAAGCCAATCGGTAACAGGCACGCATTCGTCCAATGACCTTTAAGTGGGCATATAATTCACGACCAACCAATAACGATGAGAAAGAGTAAGTTATTACTTCACAACGACACCACACTGTCTCCTCCTCTATTTTAACTATGTAAGCACTTCATGTCAGCGTTTGAGCGCTTGCTCGCGTAAGGTGGTAAAGGAATACACTTAGAGCAGGCATCACTTTGTGTTGCCCATCAAAACATACCGGTCGACAGGGCAACGCATCCGGCTTGACAATCTTCGTGATTCTGCTGTTCGTGAGGTTTATGCAATAGATGTAGCCGCTGTTGGAGTAATTTGAGGAAGAGCCGTATGCAAACGTTTCGCAGTAACTTGCGTCCCATCTGCCGGTTCGTATGTTCCTGGCGTATGCACAGATTCCACTAGGTTGTGATGTCGGAATTTATTATCTCCTTTGCGGGAACTGGTGAGTTTCACACGAACTAGGGTCCCTGGAGGACAAGTTTTTCCTAGTCGTCTGTATTTAGATTGGCAATCAATTCGTCTTTCACATTCAGTGGGGTCCGTAGTTTCTTTGAATTTACAAGCTGCATTTAGCCAGGTTGGGTTCACTCTTCGCAGCATCAGTTCTGATGGTGTTTTTGCCGTTACTGCACGCGCTGTGGTTCTGTATGTAGCCAAAGGTGATACCAAAGCATCCTCCCTAGATTCTCCCGAGAGTTGAAGGAGTGGTATAGAATCATTCAATGTCCGATTTAGCCGCTCAACCACTCAATTAGCAGCCTGATTATAAGGTACCGTCATGTCGTGTTTGATACCATTGCCCCGAAACAATTCTACAAACTCATTACTACTAAACTGCGGCGCATTTTCAGTAATACTTTTTATTGCAGCCCATCCCAAACCTTGCCACTTTATATCCGCATCGGATAGCTTTTGGCAATTTAATATAAAAGCAAATGGCAACCAGCACGTTTCGTCGCTGAGGTTTGCATTGGAAAATGGACACATGATATCGATGGGAATTTTAGCCCAAGGCTTCATAGGATACGCAATGATCTCATTTCGTCGCATGATATAATTTTAGATAACAATTTTTTGTTGCCTAGTGGCCGGCTGGTAGCTTTCCGGAACGATGCCTATCCGTTGCTGGCAGCTCAGCTGGCACGCAACTGTTGCATTTTTTTCATTTTTTCTTTTGTGTATTGCGGCACAGTAGCTGAGGTGTGTTACACCTCTAGCTAACGTGTATAATGATGTTGATGATGAATAGGCTGAATTGGAGACTCCAAGGGCCTCGCTGAGAACAGTCTCACAAAGATGGCGTCCATCAAGATTCCCAACGAATCGCGTATTGACCACAAATTATGAAACCCACTTTATGCCGCCTTCATCCGGTTGTCGTCAGCGTGTGAAATTGCAGAGTGTATGATGCCTGGATCAACCTGGCTGGATACACGGGGAGTTCGACCCCACCTCGTGGTAGGACAACTACCTCCAATTCGAAGAGCCGAGCAAGTTGCATGATTTATGGGCAAGAGCCTAAAAGTAGACTAGTCTCAAAGCCTATCCACTGCATGCCGAATATCATCAGTTACCACAGAAACATCAACAATGTTTCACAGTCTCATCTCATCAACAAATAGCAGCGATGGTGCCTCAAGCTCCGCGGGAGAGTCGTTCAATTAGATAGAGAACAGCAGCGGTCCAATTTCCGAGCCTAGGGTTACGCAACTGAAGACAGGCTGTCTAAATAATGGGCTATAGTCTACGCGTGCAACTGTTCTCTATCGTCCAAGAATGCGGTCACCAAGTGAAAAGCACGACCTCGTATACCGTAAAAAGTAGGCTTTAACGCAAGCCTAAAACAAGATAAAGTGTTAGATGTCTTTAATGTCAGCGAAAAGAATGTCTAGTGCTTGACGTTTGTGCACTAAAACCAGCCTAACTTCCGCGAGCTACCAATAGATGCGTCTGACATGAAAACCCATTCCGGAACCCGTCTTGCGCATTGTTAATGTTTCAGAACCCAGTACTTCAGTGACAAACTTCTCTTCTTCAAAGACAGCTGGAAGAAAATTGCATCATGTTTAGCAAGTCAAACTCCTCGATATAAGTTGTAGCTTCAAGTCCATAACTAACGACCCTTCTGAGTCGATGAGATTCCTCCTCTGCTTCAGTTAAACAAACGGTGAATCACTCACACGGATATCGTCCAATCCGAGTTCAGTAATCGAATCCATCACGTCCGCCTCCCATTGGCTGTTTGGTTCGCTCGGTTGGTCCATCTGATCAATGATCTGATACTACCATCACATCTTTCCATTTCTTGTGTTCTTGCGCCTCCATATAGCTATCCACGGCGTACACCTTGCCACGCCGCGTCGTCTACCATGTATCTGCGGCGGTGGCCACCTTGCCCCACTCCATCTGCCACTACACTCCTAATCCACATTGTTGTCTCAGGATCCTCGCAAATGCACTCGATTTCTTCTGAAAGCTTTCCCTCCAACGTTTATTTCATACGACCTGGCACCGACCCTTGCACTCACCACACCTATTTGCACCGTTATTGACTATCGAGTAATGGTTGAACCCACGCATCCTCTCTCACTGTTAGCTCAGACAGTACCCGTGCACCATTTTGTAGTACCGTTTCTGAGTGGTCATTCGTCATCGCAGACTGTACTGTAGTCGTTCGTGTTGTGGCGAAACCGGGCGTAAAAGTGTGGCAGATGCCAGCATCAGCGTTTTAGTTCTTCACCGGGCTCAAACCGCTGTTCGTTGAAGGAGCTTTGCGATTCTCCAGTATCATGTGGTACGGTTCCTCGCCGGTTGCTCTAGCCTTCGATAACAGACGCTTGGCTTGCTTCACTGCCGACTGTGCCTTTCCATTCGATTGAATGTGATATGGGCTGGGTTGTTGGGGCAGGAATTCCCACTTGGTTGCGAACGCCGGGAATGTAACGCTGGTAAACTTGGCACATTGTGCGAGATAAGCTCCTCTGGTATACCGTGTCGCGTGAATTGACATCTAGGCTTATTGATTACTGCCTCTGTTGTCGTAGTGGTGTGTAGATCGATTTCAAAATAATTGCTAAAGTATTCCACTGTGATCTTTTCCGTTATCACCGAATAAATCCACCGCCACTTTCTGCCACGGTCGGTCAGTGACATCATGCTGCATGATTGGTTCCCTCGTCTGCCCGAGTCCGTGTGAACGACACGCCTCAGAGTTCGATACAGGATGTTATATTTGACCCATCATTCCTGACAAAAAGATCAATTCTCTTGCTCGGGTAATGTTATAGTTGGCACCAAGGTGAGCGCGATGAACGTATTTCAGCACTTCTCCTCGGGGCGATCACGGAATCAGAATACGGCTTCCCTTGAACAGCAAACCATCACAGACAGAGAGTTCATCCCGAAAAGTGAAGTAGGGTGTTAGTTCCTTCGGTAGCTGCTTCTTTTGTCTGACCACCCATTTAGAATAACGTTTCGCAAAGCTGAAAGCGTTGTATCTTCCTCTGTGGGGCGTCTTACTTCCTTTAGACGACCTTCTGTCACTAACAGTTGCTGTACTAAGTTTACTGTTTCGATTTCTTCTGGATTATGCGCAGTACCGGCAGATGAGCGCTTGACAGTATATTTGCGATGAACTTCTATGAACCAAGCGGATACACAATATCCACATCGTATTCTGAAGCTGGATAAGCATACGCTGAACGCGACGAGGAACGACGTGCAGCGGTTTCCTGGCTATTGACACAAGCAGCTTGTTGTCCGTATAAAACGCTGCCTTTCCTCCAAAAGTATAGTGGTTGAAACGCTCCATGGCATGGATTACCGCAAACATCTCCTTCTCTCACTGCGCATAACACTGCGCGGTCATGATAAATGCTCAGGTGCGGAAATCCAAAACTTTCCATTATGTAAGAGAACAGCACCCATTCTGTCTTGTCTACTGTCATACTGTACCTCCAAAGACTGCGGTGAACCGTAATATCCGAGTACAGGTGTGTTGCTGATGTGGAGCATAATATTTCCGAACGCAGTTTCCTGTTCTTTTCTCTAACTCCACTTTACTGCTTTGTGAGTTAACTTGGTGATCAGCGTCATGACATAAGCGAGTCTTGGTATAAAAAATGCTCAAATAATTCACCATACTTTTTAAGCGATGGATTCCCCTCAAATAATTAGGAAACGGCATCCCTCGAATTGCCTGCATTTCTCCTGGATCGAATCTGACCCCTTCTGTTGTTATCAAATGTCCATGGAAAATCACCTCGTCTTTATGAAGTCCAATAATTTTACGTTTAAGTTTGATGTTCTTTTGCACACAACTTGGTAAGAAACGGTGGAGATTAGCGTCATGCTCTTCTTCTGTCGAGCCATAGATCAACACATTTTTTGTCAAGCATGTTACAACATCTAAATCGTCTACCACTTGCACCAATCACTTTTGAAAAGTTTCCCTCCAAACCTTTAAGCCAAACGGTAAACTCAACCAACGATAAAGCCCGAACGGTATTGCAAAGGTAGTAAGGAAACTGGATTCATCATCTTAAACTACGTGCCAGAATGCCGAAGAGATATCTATCTTCGTGAAAAACAGCTTTGACCAAACGCGGCAAAATGTCTTCTAAGGTAGGTAGCGCGTAATGCTGTCTACGCAAGGCCTCATTCAACGCTTCTGTGTCAATGCACACGCGCAGTTCGCCCATGTGTTTCATAATGATTGCGACCTGACTAACCCAGTCGGTTGGCTCGTTGACTTTGGCAATCACACCTCCTCTCACGATTTTGCTCAATTCAGCGGAGAAGCTGTCACGCGGTGGAAATGGAACTCTCCTAGCTGGTAGCGCTGTCGGTCATATCAAAAGACCAAATAACAAGTGAGAGGTTCCCTCAAAATTTCCCAAACTTGGGCTAAACACCGACGGATACTGGTCACTAATATCACCTTTTCCCTGACAAGCATAAACGAAACGATCACGATTGAAACAAAACTAAGAGACTGAATAGAATCAATGCCGAGAATCGGCGGAAGCTTCACCTCCACGATCACAAACACCAGTCGATAGGCGGCTCCTTCTCTTGGGTCAACCAATTTTGATCGTAGCGGAGCACTTCTTATGAAGTTTAAAACCGTTCCACATAAGCACACTCCGGGACACTGCATCTTTGGTAGAATGCTAACAGTAGCACCCATGTCTAACTGGAATCGTACGGCTTTGCCTTTGATCAAAAGACTTGTGTATACATATTTTTGCGGTACCCTCCGAGATCCATTGCCAAATGAATTTTCTGCATGTGAGTGGGACTTGTCACGAACCACCGCACTCACCTTGTTTGATCGACAACAGCGAGGAAAGTGGTTCCTTCCTCCATCTCTGGCGTATTTATGTCCCCACGCCGGACAGGGTTCGCGGGTACTCGGATGTCGCGTGGCGCAAAATTTGCAGATCTGTCTCATGGTAGTAGCCTACGCTGCTTCGTCTGCGGAAACGGCACATAATTCTGCACCTGTTGCTGGTCTTGATGGGTTGTTGAGGACTCAATTTTGCAGATAGCAATGCACTGCTGAAGCGATAAGTTGCGTTGTCGCAAAAGCCGCTTTGTCGTACTTTCTTATTTGATTCCTAGAACGATCCGATCGCGTATGAGACTGTCGCCCAAACAGTTACACAAATTAGAGGACAATGCGCATTGTTAATGTTTCAGAACCCAGTACTTCAGGGACTAACGTTTCTTCGTCAACGACAGCTGAACGAAAATTACAGCATGTTAAGAAGTCAAACTCCTCGATATAAGTTGTAGCTTCAAGTCCATAACTAACGACCCTTCTGAGTCGATGAGATTCCTCCTCTGCTTCAGTTAAACAAACGGTGAATCACTCACACGGATATCGTCCAATCCGAGTTCAGTAATCGAATCCGTCACGTCCGCCTCCCATTGGCTGTTTGGCTCGCTCGGTTGGTCCATCTGCTCAATCTGCTCTGATACTACCATCATAGTTAGATAAACTGAATACATTCAGATAAAACTTCAGTGGATCTCTAACCATTTTCTCGATGAGTTTGACTACTACACTCGTCAGACTAACTGATTTGTAATTAGCAGGCATATTTTCTTCGCCATGTTTGAAGATGGGACAGATTATAGCTTCCACCCTTTCGGTAGGCAATTTGCAGTTGTCAAGCGACTTATGTAACGTGATAGCGTGTGGTCCACTTATTTCAGCAGTCAATTCAAGGAACGGCTTCGAGTTAATTAAGTCAGACCCAGGTGACTTAGATGAGTTAAGTCTTGGTAGCAGCCTAGTGATTCCGTCTCTGCTACAATAAACGCAGCAACGCACGAACCCTGTTGAACTATGGAAACTAGCGCAATGCCTGTCAAATAGATTTCCCTTACAAACTTTGCTGCATACTGCCTATCAAGTACACAGGCCTTGTTCTGGTACGTATGAGCATGAGTAACCTCGGCACTCATCAATTTTGGAATCGTTAAGTTTCGGATTCCCTGGGGCTCTTTCTGTCAACTCTTTCTGTAGCATGAGCCAAGCATTCCATATGTGTTGCATGTAGTTATTTCCAACCCCACTGTACCTGTTAGATGTACCGGTGAATGGAGCCCCTCGGTAATTCTGCCAGACTTTAGACCACTTAGTGAGCAGGTGCCCGCCAGTGGTATCTATCCAGATTGGCCATGCTCGTGGTTCTTTTCTCCTCGTGACAAGTATTAAAGGAACAGAGATCTCGGTGGGGTAAAACTTGACTTTCGACCAAGCAAGCTGAACATCAACGTCCTCCGAGATCTCATAAGGCTTACCTGAAGTATTGGTTCTAAGTGCTTGATAGTTTGTGCGCTAATTGGTCAGGCGAGACTCTACAGTAATCTGGTAGTGTCTAGAATGAGTACGACTGAAGCACAAACTAACTTGATCAACAGCATGTAGTGGAGGTCCGTAAGTAATGTCACCAACAATGTCGAGGGACTTAACAAACACAAGTTCTAACATGGACGGTAATTGGGCTTCCATGTACATAGTTGGAAGTTCTATGAACTGATGCAACATTACTTGTAGCGTAAGCTCAAGAATCCCTGCGCCGAAAGTACCTGATGCTGAGTTGCAGGAAACATCAACCCGAAAATCCTCAGGGGCGTTGAAGTGGCCCAGCACCAAACACCTGTTTTCGGACTAGTAGTGAATAATGTCAAGCACCTCTTTGATGCACTCCAAGAACTCCTATACACAAATACAGTTGTAATTTGAGCCGAGGTAAAGCTACTCACAGCCGGCATTGCTTCAACATTTTCGTCTACCGACTGAAACAAGCAGGACCTCAAAAGGTCGTTTACATCCTACATGAATTGCGATGCCCCCACCCTGAAAGCCAAAGGGGCGATCGAAAACTAAAGTGTGTAGTCATCTAGATGTGCTTTACCTTCCGTGATGTCCATGAAAAGCGACGTTTCAGTGTATGCGAGTATATCGCGCTGAGACCTATCTACAAACGCACATAACTTGTGCACCGCATTCCTTACCGCACAGGTCTTTGATTTATCACTTATACCAGGTAGCATCACCACTTCTGATGTGACTGTCTTTATCCCTCAGACTACGTTGAACTAACGGAAGTATGTGTCTTTCGCTCTATTGTAGGTGTCCTATTTATTTTTCTTCCGGTGTTCGCGCCCGCCCAAAGTGTTACGGGTAGCTTTAGTCTGCTTTTTCGTCTTAATAACGGGAGCAGGGGTCTGTGACTCTGCGTCTCGTTGAGCTGAATCAAACAAGCCTACAGAAAGCGCCTCATCGGTGGCACTCGAGGTGGTCAGCTCCTTATACAGACGAGTATTGCGCATGGGAATATTTTCCTCTGTACAACCATCAGACGGACCAAAGAGTGACGACATTTGCTTTGTTTTCGGTGCCGAGAGAACTAAGGCACGGGATTTAACAGAAGAATTAATGAATTCTCTGGATATCTTTCTCTTTATTTATTTGTTTATTTCATCTTATGGGCTCATAAACCCGCTATTCAGCGTCGTTCATGGTTTAGCTAAGTACGCTCGCGGAAACAGCTTCATTCATGTGGTCCACAGCCACCCGGACGTGTGACAAGTTGGTTCACGCTAGAAGTTGATCTCTACTGCAAGTACGCGACTCTACGTTGTTGGAGACCGAATGCATCGCCATGATCTTGTCAAACTTGCAGTGACGATCAGGGAGTATGCAGAATGATCACACAACACTTCGCAGCCGAAGGTTAGGAGGTCCGTCCGTGTTACGAAATTCCGGCGATATTGCCGGCGTTAACGGCAACTGACACAGCTGAAAAGCAAGCTGTAGCTGGCGACCATCGGTGTGGATGCTCGGTATTAAAGTCCGTATGAAGCTGGTGGTACTTGCGGTTTCGGACACCTCATTGCATGCTGCCGGAGTCGTCAGTTAATAAAATATTGCAGCTTGAATTTAAATAAACAGCGCTAGCTTCAGAATCCAAGACTCCAGGAACAGCAGTCTCGGTACGTTGTGATACCGGTATAGTGGAAGAAGTTGGAAACAGTGATCGACAGCAAAATGAACCTGCTAGGTGGCAGCTTTTGATTATTCAAATGGATTGCAATTCTAAAATTATCAATGGAACCCATGGAGAACTCATCACTTCAGGAGAGCTAGAATTTACTCGGTTTTTATGTTAGGTATAAGAAGGTTCATCTGTGCTACAATGCTTCTCCAGGTCAAGCGATCCAGCTTACTGTTGCTACAGCAAACATCGAGGACGATAAACCACCTAAATGGGAGATTAATCTTGTTGCAGGTCAAAGAGTCACTTCAAATGTTACGCGGAGTCCCAATTGGATCCGGTTACAAGGTCACCGCCCTCAAGTTTCAGTCAGGCGGTGTGCGGTGGGAGGGTGAGAGTGGTCGAATCCACCTTATTTATTCTGTCACATAACTGCGTGGAAAGTGTGTTGCGCGCCATGGCGACAAAACCGTATTGAGCCATCAAAATGCATTGGCTACCAGGTTTGTCGAGCAAAGGGAAATAGGCTTTGAAACCTGAACCTGTAAATATCGGGTTAATTTTGGGTCAAAGCGGCAAAATTTATTTTCCATAACCTGTTCAAAAATGACGGGAAGTGTGCATATCAATGATGGATGTGTCGTTTATCGCTTATTACTTTTGTTACAGAATGCTATGGGTCAATTTAGGCCACCCATTCAATTCAAAATTTAACACACATAAAAGGAAATGATTCGTGGCGCTCACCTGCCCCCTCCAATGCTATCAGTTGTATCGCTTCGTGTCCTGCCTGCACAGTAGTTAATGCGGCCACGCGAAATTCGTACGTCATGCTCAGAACTGCATTGTAATAGAGAATGAACAGAAGGATGTTCGATTGGCGATTGTGCAATGCTTTACCAGCCTTAGTTGGGGTGAGGATGAAAGACTGAAGAGAAAATCCTATTAGGGAGCTCAATTAACTACGAATCCACTGAACCTGTTGCATATGCACCAATTTAAAAGGTTTGATGTCGGTAACAAAATCTGACTCACGGAAATGCCCAGGTATTGAGATCCAATTCGTCTCAGTAGTGTTCACCTCATCTAACTGCAAACGACAAGGTATCATTTCGAGCGGAGCATGACAATCCTCCGTTGGATCAGGCCAGTAGATCCAACGTTCAGCAGTTATATCCCCGTGATCAACTCCGGACCGAATTCGCCTATTTTCTCTGGGTGAACTGGTGTCATCGCTTGGATGAGGGGCCAAGGCACTGAGTAGCATTCGCCATCGTATCCTATAAGTGACGATTTCAGTAGCACCTTGTAGTGGCTCCCAAGAAACTTTGATGGAGACTTGTGGGAATGTGGAATAGGTTTTGGGTGGAAACACCTGACTGAGTAGTCGCAGATTTTTCGGGGCAGGCAAAGCTGTGTTGAGAATAGATTACGGGTAGTGAAACTTTTGATTTGCCATATGTCGAAAAGATGTGCTTTTCTGTTGATATTCTCGAAGGACGAAGTAATCAGCAGAAATGAATCGCATCATCCAAAATCAAAAGCCTTACTGTTTTACGGCTACTGGGAGCTATGAAATCAAGCGTCTTTACATGCATGTGTAGAAGCTCTTTATAGAGGTAATTAGGTTAACTCCATATCACGCGCTTTGGCGACGGTTGCGTGTATATTCGTTCAATACAGACCGTCTCTCCTCTGATTAATGTTCAGATAATTTGAGGTATTTGAACTCGGTCATCCGGGTATTTGATGATGGTTGTATGTAAAAGACTTCTCTCGTAGTGCATCATATTTTTAATGGAATGTGCATTTCCAACCTCCGAATTGCATCATTGTATAGCTTGCCTTCCCTGCAAATTTTGTTGTTCACACGTTTAACTGTTCCCGTAGGCAATTATCTTAGGTAAAATCTGGTACGTACTATGTGCGACTGACGGATTTAAATCTGCGGCTTACGAATATGGAGTTACCTGTACTGAGTTTTAAGACCGCAGCTCCGCATATCTTTTGTCCGGTTTAAGATACGCCGCTGTTAATGTTTGCGTGCCTACGCACACAAGCAGCGCAATCATTTCATGAGGAGTCGCAGATCTATGCTGTTGGGGAAAGTACAGTTCCATACATTTCCGCGGACTATCGAATGACACTAGGAGGTGTTTTATTATTGTTCAAGCAGCTAGTATGTATTATAAACACGAGCCGGGTGTTAGAAGGTTCATGCCAATCATGGTAAATGAGCGGAGGCGCAGCATGTGGCGGCGCGGGAGGCGGTTCGCCCCGGGCGGTATATGACGGGTGTGGTATTTTTAGTACGGATGATTGTTCACCACAAAGAGCAAATTCACTCTAGTTACCTAGATGGCTGAAGAGGTAGAAATGAAGAGACACACTCATTTTGAGACCGCAGAAAATAATGATACTACAAACGTTGATCTCCTGGGAAACTGTAGGTGATATTGAAAGCATGGATACAATGGGAAGTGCTTGTAATGCTGATGCAGAAGTTGCGCGCCAAGTTGAAGAACTGCAAATGCAACCACACTTTGGCGTGATAATGCGCACATCAACTGACTTTATGGATGTCGGTCAGTGGCATCTTAAGTTTAATCATAAAATTCTCCCTATGCTTCTCTGATTTATAGTTGTGAAGCCCTTCGGTCAAAAATTCCATTGGTGGTACTACTTGAACCGAATACAAAAATGAGGCTAAGAAGGTAACTACAAACTCGTTTTTTCGAGGGTTGCGAGAAAAGGAGCGAAGTTTGCACACGCGAATGATGTATTATCCTCTAAAATGGGCCCTTATTTGTCTCAGCTGCAGGATGTTTTCAACTGGATAGTCTAGTTTTTCGATTGATAAGGTTTTCAGAAACTGTTGGAAAGTAAATCAAAAAGCATATTATAAAAACGAATGTGACAAATTGTGTGCGCAGTCTTCCCCACCCCCCTCAACAACAAGGAGCTAGCAGTCCGGCTAGTTGAAGGAAGGCAATTGTAGAAAAGACGTGTCGTAAAATTATGGCAAGTATACTTGACATCGTCAAGTTCTTTGTCAAGCAAAAGAGGACACTGTGTGGTCTCCGAGACTCATCTAGGATGACGAAGGTGGCCAGGAAAAAAGGGGGAAGTTTTCAGTATTTGTACATGTGTTTGCCAAATATGAGCCTGTTCTTCATGAACGTTTGGTGACGGTTTAGCTGGGAGGAAAAATCAGCACTTTAGCTTTGTCACCACATGTTCAAAATGAATTTGTGGGCATTTTATCAGGACAGGTGAGAAAGAAAATCATAGATTCGTTCAAGGAAAACAATTACGTTTGCTTCAATTGTGATAACAATCCCGATGTTTTACGGAAAAATCGGATAGGTGAAAATGAATTGATCGTAGAGGGGTGGTTTCTCAGCTTCATTGGGATCAACTGCAAAAAGGCTGAGAATATTTCTGGACTGATTTGAGAAAACCGGAGAAGGATGGAATTCAGACTGATAGCTGCTTGGCTATGCATTTGCCAATGCTACTGTTATGGCAAACAGAGACACCAGCAAAGCCAACCCAAAGCTACATGAGTGCCGTACATAAACCATTCCCCGAATCTGGCTTGTGTACATCAAGCTCCTGGGACATTTCATATTTTTACGTTTCTCGTACAATGGACTAACTTTTCTCATTCGTTTTTCATCTAAATATGATTGGAATGTCTTGATTCAACTCAGCGGTCTAAGTAGCAATTGGTTGTAAAATCTAGGTGGAACAGTTGAGCAAGCGCTGTAAGTGTTGTGGCGAAGAAATACTCGAAACACGTTACTTTTCTGAAACATTTCGCAGAACAAGGAAAAAATGCATTCACCAAAACAGATGAAACTTTAAATCGCATTTCGATATTGTCGCTTCCGTTTACTTTGTTTCTGATGCTTTAGAGAACTCGTCTCATAAAAATCAACAATTCACAAATATGAACATACACAAGGCCTGGATCTGCGGCAAAGTGCTGTTAAGCTTGCGACGTTAAGCTTTTGCCTTCTTCCGAATGTAGATAAGATGATGGATATTGAACTGAATAAATCTAAAAGCACTACACTGAATTGGGGATAAGCGTGAAGCATCGAATCCGCAAAGGAAACAAATGGACGGTGAAGAACAGTTTGAAATGTAGATGGGATTTGATGCTGAGTTAAAACGGGAAATTCTGTCTGTCCCAAGCAGTTGGATTGAAGAAATGTTTAGACTTCAGTAAACTCATAAGCTTGCAAACAAATATGTTTCCTTACACAGACAAATATGCTTGCTAAAAACTATGGTTGTCCGCTTAGCAGAGTTGAGGAAGATATATAACATTAACACTAGGTGCCGAAAGCTGAATACGGCATTTTTGTAAGCTTCAGGAAATGACAATCTTAATGGACCTTTTGAACATTTGAAATTCAGACAGCAATATCACGTTGGGGATTCTACTGCGCATCTTTCTCATCGAACTCTAAGCATTACAGGCTTTGAAAGCTCATTCTCAAAACTCAAGTTCATAACGAACTACCTCCAATCATCAATGAATAAGACAACGCTCAAGGATAAGCAATACTTCCCATAGAGAGCGAATTCGCTGATGGACTAAATTTTGTTGGTGCTCTCAACGCGGTTGCCTTGAGTGAAGCACAAAAATGTATCTGTAAATTTTGCTCACAATACAAATACATGCATTTACGGTAGTACTTTAAATTTAGTCTTTGTTATTATAGGAATCCAAATATGTAAGGTCTCTTCGCAATTGTGTAGGTTTACTGGTTCACATCTGCCAGCCGGGGGGGGGGGCAAATTTACGTCCGCCCCGGGCAACTGAAGTAGTTTCTACATCACTGTCAATGTGGTGGATTGTGGTTTGCTTACCTGATTCCAACTGATCCAGATGTTTTTGTAACCACTACCATCACCTTTCATTCGATGCTGCCAACTCATGAGCAAAATAAACCATTGTATCCATAGTCTCTGCTTTAGGGGCAAACAATCTTCTTTTGGGTGATTTATCAGCAGGGTTATGATATCATTATGTATCTGGTGTGGTAAACATTCTGATGACAGAATGAAACCCTTGATGTGCCACGTTCATGTGGTTGCTGACTACCCGAAAGCTTGCCTGAGGAACAGCGTGAGTGGCAAAAAATTGCAAGTTGTGACATAAGTGGTTGAGTGCTGCACGCCATAAATTTTCAGACACAGTCATCTTTATACGTCATAGGGGATCTATTGGGTTTTTCATGATGCGTCGCAGGTAGAATCAGGTAGACAGCCACCAAACTTCCAGGAAAGTGTTAACCGACCGTTTCGTGACATTGGGACTGGTTACTAGCGCGCACCGGTCGAACCTTCCGGATATGAAACCACGACCTCATCTTCGCGAGCCAGCGAATTATTCCACTGGGCCATGGGCGACGGCAGGGCACCGCCATGACTGATATCTAGCTGCGATATGGTGCGGCTCATCCTCCACAGTCATGCATGTTTTGAACGTGCGGAGGACAGGGTTGGCCCCCAGAGTGACGCATTCTTTTGCAATCTGCCACCCATCGAGGTACCACGTAAGCTGCTAAGGCGACTATTAATTATTTGTAAGTAGTAGGGGGTATTTAGGGCCAGCCCTGTCCTCCGCACTTTCATAACGTGGTGGGCAGTAGAAGATGAGACGCGATATATCGCAGTTAGATATCAGCCATCACCTTACGCTGCCTTCGCCCATGGCGCAGTAGCAATAAGTGGCTGGTTTGCAAGCGTGAAGTCGTGGGTTCCAATTAAGGCAGGTTTAGGCGGGTGCACGCTACTGACGATTCCCAATAAGACGAAACGTTCTTCTAGCGTTTTCCTGAATATTTGATGCCTGTCGGCCTGAGTCTAACTTCGATGGATCTTCACAAAAGCAATTATCTGTTGCGTACTTCCAATTAACTGGCCTCTTTAGTACTGCCAGAGACATGGTCATCTCTACACTCAGTGATGTCGTTACTCGGTTACCAAAGTGCTCAGCTGAAAATGCCGAAACACACCAAATATGCTTGGCTGTAACACACTGAGAATGCGCATCACCAGTTATACCTAGAGGTATATGATTGCGGGGCCAGTCCCCATCCACGATGGACCACCCTATAATCAGCGGCGCACCGTGAGTTGCTGTGACTTTTCAAGTACCAGCTAGTAACATACACCTTAGAGACACACGCTGCACACATGTTGCATGACATATGAATGGTATTTCTCTCTTGGTCATTCCGAAATTACGTGACTGGAAACCATGGAACATGTTGCATTTTTGACTTACGTCAGTCGGATCCTTTTTTCAAAAATCTGATATTCTTGCTAGGAAATATTAAGGTTATATATTCTGCATCCCAGCACTCTCCTTGGGATGTCCCCAACATTACAATTTTAAACACACGTCATTTTAGATAAAAAATAATTAACGATTTTAGGAGACGATTTGATGACAAGCAACTTTTAGTCGGAAGATGAAATAACGCAAACCAGCGCATTCACTATCCTTCTCCGTAAAGGAGACTCATTGTTCATGAGATCAGGTTGGTGAATCACTAAAATCAACTTTTCCACCTTTACTGTCATTAGTTACCTTTGACTTTGTCCGCCTCACTCTGATGATCCAAGAGAACTTGTCAAAACCTAGTCTTTTACCCATCGCAAATTATTTTTTCATTGTTTTCATGGTAACTTTTACTGACACTTTGTGTAATTAGTCGGAGACGCGTAATCTAATTGGACAGTGATTCGCAATAAAGTGTACTTTGGTCAATCTGAGCACTAGAATTGCAATTGAGAAAGCAGAAGGAAACTGGGTGTTGCCGGCCCCACAACACTGCACTCCACGACGTATTTCGACCATCCGTTTCATTGACAAGATGAGCAGCTGCCTTCTATGGATTGCTAGACTAGACTGACTCTATAGATGCCTTCCAGGTACAGGAGTATCCTAATTGTCGCAGGTCCTCTATACAGAGAGTTTGGACACGTAAATTTGTTATCGATTGGCAGTCTAGGCAGAATCGAGATGCCACAAGCAGGCAGCGACTGTTTTAATGAACAGAAAAATAAGAAAACATATCAGTATCGTGATGTCGACAATGCCGGATGAGTATACTATATTGTATCTTGCATTTCGAATAAAATGCTTGCTACTAATCATGTGAAGTTTGTCGTCATTTGATCCTACATGGTGTACAACGAACTCACGTGGATCCCAGGTTTGCACTGGAGTAGACATTGCCCGATCTCCGGACCCTGAGGAGGCCACAGCTCGTACGTGGATGACGTAAAATGTGGACGGTTGTAATGCCCCAATACTGGCTTTGTACCAACCGGACGTTGTGGAATCGGTTTGGGCGGGAACCAAACGCCGACTGATTGGCTGTAACTCAGATCCTTGGATCTCAGACACTGCAATCGAAGGGGTGGTCCAATCGGATGATGTGCGGTGCTGTTCTGACCGAATCCAGCCTCCCTAGTTTGAGTAGATATGGAGAGTGATATGATACCATTGGTACTTAAGTGTCGAGTGGTTCCATGCAATATCCAAAGCTTCTGTAAATGTGCTGACTTGAGAGAAGAGATACAAAACGGTATCCTTTCCTGTGATCTGCTGCGAGTCACTATACGATACGAACGTGTTGAATCTCACCAAGCCGTCCGGCAATCATATGGACTTACTGTAATGGTATGTTTGAAAAGCTTACTTGGCCGCCTTTCCAATGGACAATCTGTAGTCTCTTAAGTAAGCTGAGCAACATGCAGGCTACCTGAAGTTTTTGCGGTGCTATTCAAAAAAGTTATGGATTGACAACAAAATGCCAACGTTAATGATTCCCAAGTTTCACTTCAAGAAGCGGATCTCAATAGGACCACAGACTGGGTAATACATGTGAAAGTCAGTCCGTGACCCAAAACGGCTGGGCTGGAAATAAGGACCGGATTAATGTGGGTTGGAGTGGACATGTGACGCATGATCGAACGGAACAATCGGGCAGTTTATGAGATACGTCCTGTGCTCAGCGCACAACGTGACCAATGAGAGGATGGCACGTTACCGCAGCTAGGGTTACAATCTGGCGGCTAGAGAATGTGCTGAGACGCAATACCAGTACCAGCAACCCGATGAAATCTAAGCAGGGGCTTCAAAAGCGAGCCAGGCGCAGCGATGTCGGAAGATCGAGTTAAGTGATCCGCTTACTCACCATTCAACTGTATAATAAAAACGAAATTTTTTTTACTTTAGCTTATGGTCAGGAGAGATGATGTGGATGCGGTCCAGGATTAACCGTGTATACTTACTTTGCCTTGTTTAGAATAGGTGGGACGAATGCCTTAAAAAACAGTAATGCGAAATATGTTTTCGAGTGACCCGCAACTCTGATATTAATGTAGCTTGAACTCATAAACCCTCCATCATGTTCCTTGCGTAATTGGGTACTACAGTTGATTTGATGGCAATACCGATACTACACCAGATTGGTTCCCGCTTGCGCTAAACTCCTGGGGGATTGCAACTCGGTTATGGACTAGGGAAGATGGTATCCGCTGGGACAACAGAGGATATCTGTGTAAACCTATTTACGCAGTGACTCAACGAAGAACAGACTTCGTATCGCGGTGAGAATTCAAATATATTGAAACTAGGTGTAACTGTTCATGAGTCAACTACCGGGACGTTAAACGGCTGAAAAGGAAGACAATCCGGTGTGTACGGATTTCTCTTGGCATTCGTTTCAATTCGATTTCTCATCCACTTTATAATCCTGACACATAAAACAGCTTTCAAAATGCCTCGTAAATCATATTCTTCTAATTACATATACACACCACTATCGCTTTCTTCAACCATGGCAGAAACTAGAATATAATGCACGTCTGTGTTCTAGGTTCCATTTTTCCCTTCTTGTGGAACATAGTCAGTTCGTCAGCGGACTTCCGTTGGTTCGATTTCATGAGGGTATATGTGATGTACAGGATATGTGCCTTGCAGTCCCATAGCTGTGGGTTTCTTCTCATTGTTTCCTGATAACCAATGCACTGGCATTGAATAGCTTACCTTAGCCCGTGGACATTAATTTGGCACTACACTGGAGTCAGATTTCTCTACCTCACAACAGTGATTTGGTTTGAACAATACACTAGCAAGCCCAATTTCCCAGACTTAGAAAGCCGGAGTACAGTGACACCAGTGGGCGGATAGTGGGTAGCCCTGTGATTCTTAAGTTTAAGTGTTTAGACTTATTACGGCTGAGCGATATAACACCATCATCAGTCAAACCATAGTGTAAACTATTGTCGGGTTGCTCACGCCAGGATAAGTATGTTGCTGGGTTTCGTTAAAATTCATCACGGTTAACAAGACCCCATTCATTTAAAGTGGCTTTCTACTCCAGAATGATTGACAGTCTAACGTGGGGAGACTTGCTCTGGCTAAAGCTTACAACGGAATTCAGAAAAAGTTTTCACTAACATATTGGCCAGTTGGCCCTATTTAATGTCACAGCTCTTATCATCCATACATTGCTTCTGTCTCCGATTCTTGGCGATCGAATTTAGTCTGGGTCTATCGGGAAAGTAAGTGAATTTCCAATGCTGAGGAATTCAGCGGCTTGGGATTTGTATGGTTAAATGTAGGCACATCGATCAATACAGTTTTGTCAATTTAAGTATACTTGAACTCAGTGATTAAGTACTGTAGTTGTACTATATCGTTTAAGATCTGTTGATCTACAAGACCTAGTATCATGTACAAGAAAATTCAAATGTCACACTGTGAGATAACCTAGAGTGTCTGCTGAAAGTTTTGACATTCAAACACCCCACTGCACATCATTCAGACTTACATATTTATTTGAAGTGCAACAAGACCTAGTATCGTACACAAGAGAATTCAAATGTCACACTGTGAAATAACCTAGAGTGTCTATTGAACACCCCACCGCACATCATCCTGACTTACATCTTTATTTGAAGGGCGCCAAGTAAGTTCGAAGTACGCTATTCGGCCAGCTATAGCTGCTGTCGTGCGGTCTGGGTTGTCGGGGATAGGCGACTGCCACTGAACAAAGAGTTCTGTTGGACCCACCGCTTGTACAGTCAAGTTCGCAGGTTGTGGTGGTACTGTAAAAGTGCAATTCCGTGTAACAACGTTGATGATATAACAATTTGTAGCGTTAACTGCTACTAAGAAGTATACGAAAAGCTAGTTAATTGGAAAATAGGTATTTCAAAATCTGCTGGGCCCTGTGACTAACGCTCTCATTCAAGGTTATCAACCGAATGAAAATGCCATATTTAACAAAATACCCTGTTTTGTTAGGTTCCAATGAGTTCAACGTAGACTCAGTGCAACCAAGTTACAATTGGCTGTAGATTACTTAACTGGTTAGGTTCCGAGCACCTCGGTGTATCAGGTCTGCACATAGTGTTGTGTATATTACTAGGAAAGCAACTGCTGCAGTTGAGATGGCATTAGTGGCTTTTTCATCGAGTACACAATTGCGCTAACCAGCCGTTCAAACGGCAAGAATAAGGTCAGGGAACCCGTCATGTTAAGGAGTATTTCACTGCTATGATGAGTTATATGGATAAATTACGTCCGTCTCCGATCCCGTTAAGGCGTAATTTATGGATGCAAAAATCAATGGGGAATTGGGAGCTGGGTTATAATCAGTTCGTTTGGTGTGGCAACTCATTCTATCTATGCAGACTTGGATAGAGATTCCAATGGTTGGGTATTACCAGTGCAATAACTTTCCAAACCACTCAACTTAACTGATTATTTTGATGCAACATTCCTTCATAAGGCATGCGGCCATTTATTTTGTATGGGATGTGCTGTTGATAATGTTTGTTTATGTATGCTGCCTTGATTTTGCCTCTGGTGACTGGATGAATTTTGATTTCGGTATGCTTTTGTGTAATCTGAACTTTGCAACACAGCACCAATTATTGGCGCGGATTTTTAGTTTTCCTCGGACTTCGTTGTGAAACGAATCCCATCAAATGAAATATTGGTGAGTACGTTCGCCAAATTTGAAAAACTACCGCTCTACTTGCTATCTAACGTGACAAAATAGCGACACTTTGATCCGGTTTTGATAAAACAACCTTACAGCAGTATGTAACAATGCTTTTGTGCCAATTGCTTCCACATTAGCTTACCAAACTTTTTGGTCCGACAGAAAACCGCATTTCTGACTCCAGGGCCGGCTTGGGATACTGTGGCAATTGCTATAATGTACAACTGATCCGGTTTGAGGTCAGATATCATCATAGTGTTAAGGTGTGCCCCGATGATTTTGGTATTTACGCTGTCGGAAGTGAGCGAATCCAATGACGCTGTCCAATGCAGCAAACTGCTGTTTATCGAGGTTGTGGCGGTGGCTGCAATGGTAGACATGGGGGCGTATTGAATTTGGTAGTGCTGTAGCAATCTGGAGTTTTGTTCCAAATTGTCCGGTGGAGTCCATTTGAGTTCAATCTCGCTGAAAGATGTTGCCGCTGCAGTCAAGTTACTAGGGGCGGGCAAGACTACAAAGATAAGCAGAAAAGTAGGCATTTAGTTGCATTGATGGGAAGGGTAGGTGGAGTTTAAATACCGGAAATTAGTAAATATATGTCCATCTTTTAGCCATTATGTTCACGATGATACCCTTATCGCGCATGGTATAATTGAAGGTTTGTTCGTACTCTGTTTCAAAACCGTCATTCTTATTGGTATACCCATTCAACACAAAGCTAAACGCACATAGGCCAGCCATTGCATGTGATGAAGTTCAGGATTACCGTACCTCCAGGTGCAATGCAGATGATGAGAAAACCTCTTATATTTGCAAATGGCAGGCGACATACTCAGGCACATGATAGACACTGCACATCTTCTGTTGCCATGCCAGTCGACACAAGCACGTTGTCTATAGAGCGCCGATACTTTGGAAATTAATGTGCCGTGTGTGACTGTGTATCTATAGGCCCAGCGAGATTTTCAGGTAAAATGATTTACAGGTCACATCTTGCGATGTTAGGCAGAACTTTTTAAACCACATATAATGCTTTTCCAAACAGTCATGATGTATCAGTAAGCTACGATAACGCTTTTGCTGCATTTCTACACATGATACTGCAAATAAGCACGGAAGCAATTACATCATTGTACGCTGTGTTCGTTAACCAAGAGCTCTCACGTCGCACTGCGATTCGCGTTCTATCGAATGCACGCCAATCTCTGGACGCATTTGTGCGTGTGCGCTTATTGAAACTTGCGGTGTAACCTGACGCGGCAAGCCGCGGAGTGGACCTCAAGGCTATCTTTGCACAGAGCGGTGGAGTATTGAAGGACAATCTACCCTTGACGGAATGTGGACAATTGAGCGCCCTTACATCCAGTTGGTTTGTATCGATCGTTGCATCCGCAACAGTGGCCATTTTGCACCCGTGTGACTATCGTGCACTTTAGATAGGTAGTCTGTAGCCTTGGCGGCTTACCGACGACTGTTTGATTTCTCTCGATCAATGTAACTAAAGCTGTGAACTTTGTTCTCTATTGTCTAATATTTGTTCACATAACATAGGTATTACGAGCCCTAACCGAGTGACTAATCAGTGAAAATGCACGTTACCTCAATCAAAACAAGAAACAAAGAAGCAGGAAGCCAATGAAACGCTGGCAAAGCATCCTGCTTATACCACGTCCGTTAGCACGGAAAAAGTGAAAGGCTAATCATCTAAGATGAAGATAAATCCGAACTAGCGCGTAAGTGTAAAGAAGCAATCTAATGAAAGTTCGCATAAAAGATTCTCTAATAGAGCATGGCGCAGTTGATGCAGAATTGCCCTCTAAAGCGATTCAAATGATTACTGCATTTGAACTACAGCTGAAGGACTTGAAAGAAAGGTTTGAATTTCTTAACCAGGTCCTTGGGCACTTTAACTCGCTTAAGTATCTTTCACACTCCAAACGCACCAAAAATGGAACACTTTCGACCTGTTGGAAACTTTATACAACATGTTGCATTTGACGTTCATGAGGGCATTAAACGTTCCAAAATGCAATAGCATTTAAAGTTATCACTTGAAGCTATCTCCTCTGCAATGGACAACGATTGTCATATTGAAAGACTGCAGTTTTCTTACATTAGCTTGAGAAAGAGGTCTTCGAAGCAGGTCTGTTTGATACTTCTTAAATTTTCAAACGAAATAATTGATGAAAAATTCATTTTAGTAGGAGCGTAGTATCCCTTAGGAATGATTATATATCGAGGGTACTGAAACCAGATTTAACAGCACCACAAAGGGAGTGCCAATATTACTATTTCCGACCAACAGTTTGGGACCAATTTGTTCCTCAATCCACGGAAATTCGGGAACTTCCCTACTTGGTCGACCTAGATGACACTTTGACCATAAATGAATCAACTCTAACCTTGAAGTCAAATAGCAACTGTCGTAAAAATATCGCTTCTGACTTCACTCCCTGTTACGTTAGTTCACCATTACTGCGCAGCTCTTCGCTGAACATACAAGAAAGTTCCATTGCGCAAACGACTATTTCTACTCACTCTTGGTCCTTCAACAACCAGGTGCATAGACGCTCTGTTTAGAAACCGAAAACCTTCTCT
This sequence comes from Dicrocoelium dendriticum, assembly GCA_944474145.2. Taxonomy (NCBI): domain Eukaryota; kingdom Metazoa; phylum Platyhelminthes; class Trematoda; order Plagiorchiida; family Dicrocoeliidae; genus Dicrocoelium; species Dicrocoelium dendriticum. Next base: position 70,826 of record CALYDF020000420.1, read on the forward strand.
CCAAAAGGTTGTGCACCTCTAATAAATAAAACCCTGCGGAACAGCATTATTGTAAAGAACACTGGTAGCATAACCTCACGTGGCATATATACGGGGCTCCTAAGCACAATAAAAACTGCTGTTTTACACTTTCCACCAAACGTTGTCACCACTGGAAGCCTGCAGACAATCGACACTTCAGCAACCATGCAGCATTTGAATATGCAACCTGTGTGCTCCATAACCTGTGAGCCACTAGCTAGTGAAATACGCCTAGCTGAGAAATTGGCACAACCAAAACCTCCGCAAAGTTCTAAACATTGGCCTACCTAAGTTTGGACAAACATGGGTACAAATTACGGTCTACGTCTTTGCTTATTTACCATATAGGCTATATGCCGGCCCGTAGATAAATGACTGGAGTTGTTGCCTGAGATTGGCGTTTTTCTGTTAATTACACTTTTTTCTGATAAGCTAAAATTATGAGTGGTGGTCTGCATGTTCTAATATTGATAAGGTTCCAATAATATTGCACCCCCTTCTTAAAAGCGCATAACAGTATCACTGAGAAAAAAACGCTCTATGTGGGAAGTGTGAGTCTGTAAACAGGGTTATTTTAAGTCACTGCGTACATGGCGGGCAAAATTTAGTACGCATTTCAAAATGCGCCGCTTAATACAGAAGCAATAAATGCTCCTGGATTATCTTCTCACAATATTCCTAACTACTTCACGAAACTGGGTCAGTAGTCTGGTGGATGTTTGCCTAAATAATACGTAAGCGAGGCAACCATACTGTAAGAACCAAAAAGCGGCAAGCAAACACAGTCTTTATCTCAGACGATCACGGTTTTTCACAAGCTGCTCGCAGGCGCGCATTTATTGACCTTTGTTCCGTCCCACAACAAAACATGCATGGGGAATCACAACATGTCACATTCGCGCATCGTCGGTCGGAATATTTCGTGACCCTGGCTGCCTGTCTGACCCCGTAGCTTTGCTTCCGTAGCTCATATTCTGACAAGCCTGGAGTCTTTCTAAAGCTCTTAAGTTGTGTGATCTCGCTTGCATTATTCGGCTTGGGATTATTCCAGGATGCACCGACAAATGTGTTTGTCTTATTTATTAGCTCGTCGATATATCCCTTTTCAGCACTCTTTGGACCAGGCACGTTTTCTTTCGTTGCTCGCGTTCCGCTCTCTGCTGGTCTTGTTGGGCTGGTGTTCTGTTGTTCGATCTCGTCCATGGTGTCCGCCCGTTTCGGTCCTCGCTCATTCTAATGACTTTTCAGTCTGCTGCGTGATCGCTGCCTTCCGCGACGCTAAGTACGTATGAAAACAATACGGTCGTCAAGTTGACCTAATGTGACATCCTCGTTACTCACATCTTTTACTGTATATGGTTGGCGGCGTCAAATTGCAGATTCGCCTGTCACTGCAGCCTCTATGGGGATAGCCGCAGCATGTATGCGCTGCACCACCCACAGCTCTATCCACACACCCCATCCAGTGCAAACGCGAATTACTATTACTGGTATGCGCATGGATGGGAGTCACGTTTCTTCAAATGAGCCGGCTCACAATCTTTCAGTTTGCTCAGTAGCAACATTCCTGTCTAGCTTACTTGGGAGTCATGCGTACGGACGTACACGAGACAGTCTCTGGACCGTAGCCCTCTCCATGCTAGATGGAACCACTCTTTAAGCCTAGAACGGTCACAGGGACCGTGCAACCTCTCTTGCTTGATCTTAAAGTTAACATTTACATCAAGCGCAGCTACAGCGAGGTAATCAAAGAGCATACACATAATATAAAAATAAACTAGTAAACGGCTGTTAATTGTGACTGTACCATAACACAGAGTGGATACAAGATGGTATCAAGTCTGATGTAGTGTATGAGCAGGAGTAATTGTTATTCAACGGACATCAAGTAACGAGAAACGAACATGATAAAAATAAGGCGTAGAAAAGTGGGGAATATACAGACAATCAAAAGAACTGGGAAATTAACGCGAGTGACGTGACGTACTGGTCGGAATTTTTTCGTTACTCGTGACTTTTCAAGGTTTCGGATTCAAAAATTTTTCGCACATCGGCCTAGGTACACTCATTCAATCGGGCTCGATCAGGCCTACCCATTGCGTAAACGTTCTCTAGGATAATATTAATGTATCAACGTCTAACGCCGGTTTTCGATTCCGGCAGTGTTTCAGCGCTGTCGTTCGCCTACGAGTGCACCACTATTCTACATTCATCAAGATTTTTTGGAATTATCAGAAAGCTTATTGCTAGGTCTACTTCAGGATACCCAAACCAACCCTGTCGGTAGCTGCATAAGGCGACTAGAAACCATTACAACTTCGTACACTTTCTTGGTTGACCAAGAGCTCTCACGCCGCATTGTGAATCGCGTTCTATCGAACGTACGCAAATCTTTTTGTTTGGCCGGATTTGTGTGTGTGCGCCTGTTGGAACTAGCGGCATAACGTGACGCGGCACGCCACGGAGTTGACCTCAAGGATACCTGTGCACAGAGTGGTCGATTACTGAAGGACAATCTACCCTTGGCGGAATTTGGACCACTGAGCACTCTTGCATCCGGTTAGTTTGTATCACTACACTATCCAAAGGAATCACTACGTAAACCTGGTACGCGAAGATAAAATGCAGCACCAACAGAATCTAGCTGAGAAACTTCTTTCAAACCCCAAGCTCCTGTACAGACACGTTAACAAGCTCCGCAAAGTACAGCGAGGAATTCCTGCTTTACACACATTGTGTGGACTTGCACAAAACGCAACCGAGGCGGCCAACGCCCTATGTCAACAATTCGCCCCGAATTTCCAGGGTACGACATCGCCGCAAACACTGTTCCCAATCGTTGTACCACCACCAGGACTCAGCCACATCACGTTTACGACTGCGGATGTCATGAAAAGGCTAATTGCCCTGCGCGAGCATACCTCTCCCGGTGTTGATAATACTCGTCCAAAAGCGTTGAAATTGGCTGCAGTAAACCTGGCAGACCCACTCTGCAAGTTCTTCCAATGATGCCTCGATGAGCTGCGCGTGCCAACAAGGTGGAAGCAAGACATCGTCACTCCCATCCATAAGGGGGGAAGTCGTACAGATCTGGCCAACTACCGCCCGATAACACTACTCACGGTGCTCTCCAAAATCATGGAAGCGATTGTTGCCGAAACACTGATGAACTTTTTGGAAGAACGATATATCATAGCACAAGAGCAACATGGGTTTCGCAAGAGCCGATCTTGCACTTCAAACTTGTTGATTGCCAGATCTAGTTCGACTGAGACTGTTGACAGCGGCGTAGGTGTTGACGCAGTATATCTGGACTTCTCAAAGGCTTTCGACCGTCTGAACCACCGTATCCTCCTTCACAAGCTGCAGTGTTGTGGAATCGGTGACCCAATCCTCGGTTGGATAGCTAACTTCTTGATTCAACGACATCTGAATGTAAGAGTTCGCGGCGTCGTCTCTGACCCAATCGACGTTAAGTGCGGAGTGCCCCAGGGCTCAGTACTTGGTCCACGACTATTCCTGATTTACATAAACGATCTCGCGACAGTAATCAACTCCAACTCCTTACTCTTCGAAGATGATCTCAAGATATGGCGAGCCATTAAAACAACCAGCGACAATGCAGCACTTCAGGATGATCTGGACAGGGTCTACGAATGGTCGACTCAGAACCTGCTTCAGTTCAATGCTACAAAGTGCAAGGTGTTGAGCATACGCCATAAAGCCACTTGTAACTACAGAATGGGAGATCAAATATTGCAGCGTACAACAACGGAATGTGATCTAGGCCTGATAGTGCAGGAAAATCTGAGCTGTTCCCGTCAGGCCGAGAAAGCCTCCAAAAAAGCTAACCAAAACCTTGGCCTTTTGCGGAGGGCATTCGGGCGCTTCCATCCTTCCATCTTTTCTCAGATGCTCAATGCCTACATTAGGCCTCATTCTGAGTACGCCATCCACGCTTGGCAGCCATGGCAGAAGCAAGACCTTACCGCTCTTGAACTGCCACAACGAAGGGCGACCAAGAACGTAAAGGGTCTGTTTCATCTCCCTTACCGATTGAGGCTGAAAATCCTCGGGGTCTACAGTGGACAATATCGACGCCTGCGTGGCGATTTGATAATGACTTATGTGATCCTGAGGAATCCAAACCATTCCTGTCGTCACCTACTAAAGCTGAATAGCAATACAACACTCAGAGGACACCATCTAAAGCTAGCCACACAATACAGCCGGTTGGAATGCCGCCGGAATTTCTTTTCCCTTCGTGTGTGCCAACACTGGAACGCTCTTCCCACATACCTTGTTTCTTCCCCCAAGCTATCGCTATTCAAAAGACGTCTGGATGATTCGCTTATCCACCTACATTACGCCATATAATCAGAGATGTCCACGTTGAACAAACACGAAAAAAACGGCGCTCGTTCTCAGCTTCTGTGCTTCACTATTTACACACTGCTGTTGTGGTACATAGTTTCGGATATATTACAACTGCATTCATCAATTTACCCCAGTCCAAAAAAGCGGCGCACGAGTAAGCGTTGGTCGTTTCTCTTGTTTTTAAGACCTGCCTTACCCGTATTACTTCCCATATTAATCTACAGTAACAATTCAGTACATATTCTACAGCGTTTCTATGAATAAGGGGCATTTGAATTCACTAGAAGCTTAAACTGACGATTTACTTTCACTCCAACCATCCTACGGGACTTTAAAGCAATCGCTTTTTTACCTGTACTATATCATTTTCATATCATTGTTCATCATTGGTTGCATCTGAAACAGTGGCTTGTTTGTTGACTTGAATAACTAAATCACTGGACCTTAACGACCTTTGTTACCCCAGAATTCACGCTTGGCTATCGCATATACTAGATAGGATTATCTTCCCACATAAAAGATAGATCACTGCCACTAACACTTGCAAATGAGGAAAAAGAGTGTGGAAAACCGAATAATCAAAGTAAATAACGTTGCCCTCACGAATGTCGAAGGAACCGTGACCCGGTGCACACAATCCCGGGCAACTTGGATACAAGAACAGGGAAAAAAGTCCCAAAGACAAATGACAGAGAGATCAGATATAGATGTCGAGATCATATATCCACAGTCAGACCAAAAATAAATATTTGAGATACAGTTATCCGCACAGAATAAGGAACACAAAATGTTTTACTCATTCTGAGATATACTCATATCAGATTCATACATAATTCATACTCCGCCGGATCCACAGCGAAAGAACAAAAATTGAGAATATAAATTTCTCAATACACTCGCGTCTGAGATGATCCCAAGATGCAGAAAGGGGAAAAAAACCACAGCCCCCTACATAACAGACAATATAGCGATTGACAACACAATACATACTGTTTTGAGAGCGCGCAACATAGCTGAGACAGTTATTATTTATAGAAAATGGAGGAAAAAATCTTTGCGCTTTTCTCGTCCGCATACGCTCAGCTTTCGTAGAGGAAGATTCGCAACATCGCTTATAAAAAAACTAAAAATATTTTGATCTGTTCCGCGAATTTGTAAAAAAATTCTATTTTAAAACAGGTGTCTTTTGCGACATGAGATTCTACACTTGAGAGCGACAAATATGTCGCCTCAGACGAAGCAGAGACATACCCCTTGCGGCTTTCCTGCAGTACCGACAAGCAGGAGCTTCAACAATATTTGTTTCTTCCCCCCCTATAACGAAGAAAATGATAGCAACGACACCATTCGCACGAGCAATGATAATGCTGGCGACAGCGTAGCGGCAGTAATTAAGCTCACGACTCCACAACACAATAGTATTATTGACATAATAAATAACGTAGAATAACTCGACGCTGCACCATCTGACAAAAAAATAGGAAGGAGGAGCAATACCCCCCACACCACTAAGACAAAAACTAGTACTAAAAAAACATATAAGACTATCAATAACACCAGAAAAGGAAGGTTACGACCCACCAATCATATGACTACACATAACAGCAGTAGTCATGGTTGGTGGCCTCAGTATCTTAGATCAAACAAGGGGCTTCGTGCTGGATAAGATACTACCCGCCTTCCACCGACTCGTGGTTAATAATAAAGCAGCACCGAGTAGCAAGCAGAAAAAACCCACTGTTCCTGCGATGAGCCGACGATGCTCTCTTGGCAGGCCTGCACGTGGCTGTGCTGAAACAAAGAACACCTCTTAATGATCTTATCAATAATATCTTCCGCCTCCTGCTCTCACAATGACTTCTGCTAGTCCTTCGGCAGCAACAACCTACCTACTTCACTAAATTATCCCCCATTACCATCACATTCTTTTTGCATTACACCACCCATCACTCCACCCCCCCCTATAACGACAAGAATGACGGATCACACGGTAATGAAGGAGCTACTAAAGGATCTAGAACTAATGAGATTACTAGAGTAAATAATAGGTAGTATGATGAACAACACCAGCACCATCTTATAATAATGATAATTAATAACAGTCCTCTGTTGTATAAAAAAAATTTACTACGCAGCATCATAAGTATGAATAAACCTGATATGAATTTATTCATTGAAACCAAACGTATGGAATCTATCTACAGCCAGCCGCTTTCTATCTAACGTTACAAACCAATCAGAAGTGATCGAAAGCAAGGCAGACGAAGGAGGTGGATAAATTACTACTCACAGAAACTAATTGCTTGTGAATTAACTCTTACTTTCATATATCCCACCAATGATTGAGCCCGGTAACTCATGTCCTTTCGTACGAAGCAAACTAATGTATGCAGGATATATAGATCACTCTTGCTCAGCCTCAATGAAGAAAAACAATCAGTTGACATACACCATTAAATATCGAAACGTAGTTCGTTTGATTAAGTAATATGTAGGGAGTTAAATCTATCAAATATATATTTGTCAAACTAAGTTACTAACGAAAAATAAACAGAGTTAAATACCTCACTCATCACTGGTGGGTGGGCGCGACATATTCTCGTTGCTAGCAAGCAAGAGAAAAATAAAATATACCTTTTACCTCACGTACCTCCCAGACAGGTACGGATGTAATTGACTGACTGTCTGGATGGAATCAATAATTAGTTAGATGGACGAATATAGCTAGGTTGTCGCACGCAAGGTATGCGGTGGGTCCACACATACTGCCTAATGAATATTGGGTAGATTTCTTCGCTCTGCTTAGGGACCGACATATGGACCGTTCCTTTCTTTCGTTCGATATAAAGGGAAGCTATCATATATTTTGTGACTATGTAACTATATGCATAATGAAACATGCCTGCCGTGTGTGTAAAGAGACACTCCTTAGTAAGCTCAAACAAAAACGAAAAGCAAGAAATAAAAGTGATTGCTCACACATATTTACGTACTTACTGCTTCAGTTATTAATGACACTCCAACGCCCTACAAAATAGACGGACAGACAACAAAACACGCGTCTCATGCATGCAGGAAAAAAGACAGGCAATAAAAATAAAACAAGTTAACTGATGCCCGCACTACTGAGTAAATAAATAACTAAGCAAACCTACCCACCCACATCATAATGTCAGAACGCGAATGCAATGAATTCACTACCCCAATGGCAGAAGACATTAACTTCAACTCTACTAGATTATATACTCTTGTAAAAGAAAACCAGGCATTGTACACCTCATCTCACTTCTCTGAAGTGAATACAGCGAACGAACTTAGTGTATCTACGATACAACGAAAGATTACATGACCACGACTATACTACACTCCTGGCCCCGACCCGATCTGATCTGCTTTGATCTAACACAATAGAGTTGATATTACTCTTATATTATATAATTTATCATTTTTTTTTCAGTCCAGTCAACTAAACGAACCTTAGGAAACGAAAACGGTAATACTGCGACATAAGTTCAGGTCGAAAATAAAAATGAGGTACTACAGTACCATCTCTCATATAACCAATCCATTACGCAAGCTATAGTGAATTGTAAAGGTAAAGTACATTTCGTTTCTAATATCACATCAAACTAACATCTTCACAGCATAGCATTCTGAAGTCCCGCTCCTGTGGTATCTGCCAAGTCGATTTGCCTTACCAAATCACTGAAGCGAATGAATTAGGTTTTGCGTGCCTTGTCATCATAATAGAAATGACAATGGAATTGCACAGAGTACCATGCCAAAGGAAACCATATCAATTAAGTACAATGTTATGAATCCGATTCACTCTAGGATTCGATCCTATCTTATATGATAGTCGCGAGTTGTGGATGTCAATTGTAACATCTCATCACCTCATCTCGTCACCAGTGCAGTGGAACAGGGGCAGGGTATTATGTTAGGTACTTTATACTCTACATTAAAGAAATCGTCTCTGTTATACTATATAAGTTGTGTAATCTGATTGCTGATGAGATGAATGTAATTTACACGATACCAGACTTTAATCGTACCGCTGCACTTGACTATATCATAAGCGAATTGAAAGCCAATGAGAGATGGGATGGGATGTGGCAGAGGACATTTGTAATATCAAATTGAAGTATACTAGCGTATGGAATTCATATAAGATAATAAGAGTACAGGTTACATGAAAAAGACAATTCAATCACACAGGCCAGTCTTGACTTAAGTTAAAGATAATATAGTTCGTTTAACTTAAGCTAACATAACAATCAAATCGTAAAAAGGAATAGGCAGTGCGTTCGGCTCGGATGACATCTCCTCTCCTTAAAAGAAACCAAACCAAATTCATTCCAAATCAAAATATTGCCTTGGCTTTGATTGTACTGTGTTACGTTTAGTTAATTGAAAAAAGGAGAGTTGAGTTGAATAGCAAACTTAAAACCCGACTTGACTGAACGCATAGTATACTTTGCTACCAATCCATTCTTTCGATACAAGAAAAGGAAGATGAATCGTGTATCTCTGCTGTTTCGATACATGGAATTCAATCTAATCTTTCTCCACTAAATCACGTCGTGGAATGCAAATGATAGGATCGAACAAATGCACTTTCCGGTAAACAAAATTTCTGTACTGCAATATAATATATGAAAATTATATTTAACTTAACTCAAGTCCAGACCAAGCAGAAGATTATATCCTATTATGTTAGGTACCATACAGTATCAGATGACGTAACAGATTTGACATTATTGTATGTTATATTAAATGAAATGAATTTATCTGTCTACTGAAAGAGTAAAATGAATCGAAAAAATAAAACTTGATGTAGTAAAGCAAAATGGAAAAGAGCCGGATCAGGTAATATTCCGGAGCAGATCAACTCGAATGGAACGGAAAAAAAATACTCATCTAAGATAAGATGATATCAAACCCATCGTATGCTATTCTATTATTCTACCTTCTCTGCTGTTTTGATTCAATGCATTTTAATTCAAATCAAATCTACTCTGTTTTAAATCAAAAACAGAACTAAATTATTGAGTGGTGTCACGTACTAGATTAGTTTCTATCCCCTCCCAATGAATTAATTGTTATATTATTCTGCTATTCCATTCACTACACTTGGTCTGCAGTGCTAATCATACCCCTCCCCTTCTTTAGTGAACATTACAGTAAAATAAAACATAACTTCATTATAGCATAAGCAGATTCCATATCTGACTTTTGCTTTTGAAATACACGAACAGTAAACTGATTCCGGCTGCCAGGGCACAGCAATTGATCTTATGCGTAGCACGAGCCAGATCCACGTCGATGTCGATGCTTAACTGCCCCTTTCCAAAATTAAAAATATAGATTTAACATTAATCTTATTTTCTACATGTATACGTATTCCTATGTTAAGCACTATTAGGATGAGCTTCAGTTGCGACGGATACTGATTTTCAGATTAAATAAAACTACCTATGCAAAGTCAATGACAATCAACTGCCAGTCGCTGTAAAATGAAAATGAGCAGTATGATCAGCATGACCATCACGGATGAGGCTTATGCGCTAATGCTCAATATATAAGTGCAAAACTAAAAAGAAAAAGAACAAGACTTAACAGGAAAAGGCTAATGCGCAACTATTACAATCCCGCACGCGGACACGTACAGCAATGGAATGCAAACGCAAACGTAAGATGGAAAAGCAAGAACTGAAGCAGGACCACGTGTGATGGGGACACGAGCAGTAGTAATACTTATACTTGAACGCGGATTCAATCTGCATATGCTAATGTTCCTGGTTCTTGAATTTTAATTACGATAATAACCTGACAATTACAATAACATCAGTTTCAGATTTGATCCATTGTAAAAAGCGGGAACAAATTGATTACTTTTTGAGATCCTGTTGTACACATTGACCAGACCACATAGTTGGACTGCACCTCCAATCACCGAGGAATAAAATATTTATTTTTTCTATTTAAATATATATCAATTGCCTTAGATTTGGCGTACTGCTGAATAGGCTTAAGTGTAAATCACTCTGTGATGAAGTTGCCCAATGAACGAAACAGCAACTTCAGCATAAAGCACAGCATCTTTTGCTAAGGCTTTTCGTAATTGGCTTCCTCTCAGATGTTTCAACTAAACAAACACGATGTAACAAGACTAGCTGGTCAGTGGACGAATTCAAGCGCCCTAAACTTGTGGCTGAGAGTCCTTTGCTGTGAGTCTTCTAAACAAGAGCGAGTGAATTTTCTAAATTCTGGTCACGTTCGTTATGGTCCTAGTATGGCTAACGAAACAGTAAACTATGAAGGTTGTCAGGGACAGAATCTCATCCATACTGGCTCAATAAAACAAACAAATGGAGGTTGGAATCAGTACAGCGCGGTCAATATTTCCATTTTCTGGTCAGACTTCGACAACCTACTCTCATGGTCCCGTATTATAAAAGACTGGGTTACAGGGAATAACAGTATGCATCATGACACAATACTTATACGTGACCTTCTGCTCTCACGCGCAGTGTAAACGCCCGGGAAGCTAGATCGGTCCCTTGAAGCACGACATCCCGTAATTAGCCACGTAGTCCGAGAACATCATAAGTTAACATGGGCAGCTCATCAGTGTATCTATAACCTATATGCATGGAATTTATATACAAAATTCCATCTTTCTGTGGTCTCTAAAACCGGATGTTAGTGGAACGACTATAGGAAGACTAACACGCTTAGAGCAGCATGTTACGCAAGCATACTCAAGTGCATAAAACATCATATATTTATTTGTGAAAATACAGAATCCCTGTATATGGTCCTCCAGCTGACCTCATCTTGGGTAGCAGCGAAGAACCCAAGTTCTCACAGGCTTTCTCTAACAACGGTGGTCTTCACAATCCGTGCGGACTGACCGTACGTCATTAGTTTACTTTGCTCAAATGCCAGTGAAGTTTGAGCGAATCGGTTTTGATAAGGTGTGGTACATAAAATGATATATAAATTACGCATAAAGATGAGGGTCTTGAAAATGAACTCACGTCCGGGACGGACGATCACAACCACGGGCTCGGAAGGTGGTCCTTCTCCTTTCCCATTGACTGCACTGACACGGATGAAGTAGGTTGCGTTTACGGTCAGATGCGAAAGTATGTGCACATGAGTAGGTCTATGTCGGCCACTCGTAACGGACATGCTGCTTGACTGCGAGGCCAAGGAGGGTGCTCGATTGGAATCCATATCCACAATACTGGTGTCCCAAAAGGCCACTTCCAGATTTGGTCTATCTGTATATAGGATACGATACGCCTATAATGACAAACGAAGCAAAGAGCAAGACAAGAAAATGCAGTACTGCACTAGTTGAGGGAAAAGCAACAGCCCTTTCATTACCGTGCGATGCCATATATTTAAATACCTTGTGAGTTATGCCTCAGTGGCAACGACCGTTCAGATGGGAATATTACTACCATAACTTGGACGACTTTTACCAAAAGTGGTTCGGATTTTTGTCTGAGTCACATCATCTGATATGGAGTATATTTTGCTGAATGTGAGCAAAACTCCTTATGATAATCTGTACAACGCCCCCAAACATCTAAATTTTTAAGACTAACTTGTCTTACCATAGGCACTGTTCTCTGCGAACATCAAATTAGGTCTTAGCGCAGAGATTAAAAACAACATTTGACCTATATTCATTAGCACGTCGTGTACTTTCAAGCAAGTGACATCCAAAGGTAATTGATGAAGTACGTCGTTACACCCACTCATAAACGGACTATATAGGCAACCTCAATGGGCACAACGCACAACTGATTGACCGGAAATCTGACACGCAATTCTCCATCCCCATTTGCAGTACTTTGTCATCGTTCACAAACTGTAAGCGGACTTGGCCTCGACTCACAGTCATCACGCATGAGCACGCGGTAATACCCATTGTTGATGCATATAATTATCTGAACAATATTATCTTTCTAAGTAGTGCAGAAAAACCTCAGCTATTACTACTTGTCTCAGCCTAAAGCAGCAAGCCTATTTTTCTCAGATGCAGGGCTTGCTATTATGAGCTCAAGTGTGATATTCTTTGGCTTATGCTCCCACAACTGCTCACATGGCGAACCATTGTTGATCCAGTACATCAGTGCATCATGTAATGATGCAACACTTTCATTTCTCCGCCCTGATAATTGGCGACTAATCGTAGATGCCTCTGTTATCATCCCGCATTTCGTCGTATGATAACACACTTATTTAATTTGTCACGTCACTTGTCGACCCAAAGTAAGTCACAGACACTTTAGGCATACGGCTCCTTGAGTGGCCTTTGAGCATCTTTGTCATTGTAATTTTTCATTTTGTAGTTATATGGTTTTGACTAGTCCCATCATTCGTTGCGTCCGCAGTGATAGTTTAAGTGCAGAGGAAATTCACGCAATGGTTTGTATAACGACTTTGTTACTTTGTTTAATTGTCCAAGAGGCTATCAGGCTACAAAGCACAAACCATCATCCACGCGCTTCGCCCTATTGGGTCTCGTCATTGGTGCGCATCGTTTCGTCCCCTACTAGAGATTGAACCAGTGACCGCTAGTAGCTGACGCCACTTAGCCAGCAGCCTAAACCACTGAGGCAAGAAGGACGGCGTGTGAGCTACAACAGAAATGCCCCTACGCATGAGTAATACTGCAAATTTGCTTGTATTAGTGAACATAGCAGTCGATTGACAGTGTTTAGCAATAATTCAGGGTGGTGAACAGCAGCTTCCTTTGCGCGATAAGGGAACTTTCACCCAGAGACTGCAGTAGTTTACTAATTGGTTCGAACCTGACTTGATTTGCGTGGCGTGATTATCGCACAAATCCTGCTCGGTCACTCTTTATCGATTTGCGGAGACAATTTTGGTCGCGTAGTCAAGCTCTTATGTTCGTTCGATCAAACTGAATGAGTGCTATCCAGAACTACCTATCGATTAGAGCTAAGATGAACGGTTCGTTATTCCTGGTCCTTTTGCTATTTTGGCACTTTCCCTGAGTATGCACAGATACCAAACTTGATTATCACGGAGTCCTACAAGGCTACTTCTCGTCTCATCAGCTGGATCACGCTGAGGGCACTTCAACAACTTACATTCGTGCAAATCCGTAGCTCTGCAAGGTATATATCGGAGAAAAGCACCACTTATCCTACGTTTATCACTGCACTGCCTGCAACCAGCCTTGGACTTTCATTGATATCCACCCTAATCTCGGGTCATCGTAATCCGGTCGCGCAAGTCTGCGCGTCACATATCTCTACTCACCAATAGCCCATCGTTCCGTCCACATCGGACTGGTGGCTGGACCCAACACGTGACCTGCGAAACGCTCACATGACTAACACGAAGGAACTTGGGTCGGTAAGTTCCTACTGTTAGACGCATCAAGCCAACTCATACTAACCTAATCAGTAGCCGTTCTAGAATCTTTAGACCCCAACAAGCTGTACACTTATTGCAAACAACTGCTACATCAAGAAAAATGAATGCCCCCTCGACTAGAAAAAGTAACAGGAAGCCGCAGCCAAACACGTTGCAAATACCTCCAAGATACTTCCTGATTTGCCCAAACGAATTAACCTCCTCGGGGAAGAAATAAATTCATTAAAAAACAAAAGTTATTTCAGCACTAACTACAATCAAGTTTTATCCTTCTGTGAACTAATCAATGACTCGGCTAACGTTAATTTGGATAGATTATGTACGGACAGTTCTTTCTTATCGCTTATCACCTCTGAACCCCAGGAACGCGTGCGCAGATCAAAAATGTGACTATATTCAATATACTGGAGAGACTGCGCAGTGAAAAAATTAAAACCGCCCTCCTCACCGCCAGAACATGAATCGGTTTTACTGCGTTTGTATAAGACTTAGGAAAAATGAAAGAATGATGCCGTGTCCGGTTTTATGGAAGTTCTCCGATGAATCAACTGCTACAACTTTTCTGAGATACAAAGGGCTGGTTACTGCAAGAACCGAAGTCAAAATCGTAGACCAAACACTGCTAGAAAGACGTCTAGCTTCTAAAGAAAAGCATCCAACGGTGTTAACTCACTATGCACAGTGAAGTAGACCTTGATAGAACACCGGCAGAATCCCTGAGAGATGCTCCACGTACTAAAACCATTACCTTTGTGGCTCAGACACTGAACAGCACTACACCTGCTAAACGTCCGAATAAAATGAAACAACGGCAACAAGTAAAGCTCACTGAGATAACAACCGAAACCAACCCCATCTCGGCTGCTCCATCTACCAGTAACATGCGCATAAAAGATGCTGTGTGTACAACACCTGTATCAGCTGAACAACAGAACCATAGAGCGAAATTCTCAATTAGGCCTGTGAGAAACAAGGAAACATGTCACAGGCAATTTAAAACTAAATGCACCACCTCAAATCAAAGTGATCGCTATAAAGCAGGGAATGTCTCTCCATTAACACGACATGATAACATCCAATGACCACCGTCTCCGCCACAACATATTTCAGAGCGTCGGTATGACTCGCTAAATCATTCCCGAAGTAAATGATTTCGTGAGTCAACTAGTTACACTAAACCTGGCTATATGATCAATGGTGGAAACTTGGCTGAACACACATCCCACTACTTTCCCCGAACACAAATTGTCAGCACATTAACAATTGTGGAACTGCAGCCAGTAACCTAAATTCGGAACTTCTTAGGGCATTGTCTAATCCGCACAATAGCATCGCTCAGCTGCTCCCACAACAACTAGCTATGCCCCGCCGTTAATCCCTGTCATGGAAATCCTACAAAATCCACTTTTAGTACAACAAATCCCCCAAGCTTACCCCCGATCACTGCGATTTCCATCACTAGACCCCATGAATCAACAGATGATCTCTGTACTAGAACATCTTCGTTGGAGTCAATAAAACCCAGAAATCTCCTAATCACGAATGGCACATTGTGGCACACGACCAATAACAATGCTAGCAAACAGTCCTTCCTAACCCTCTCTACAGCATACATTTCCGTATATTCTCTAAATACCGCCGTTATAATCATTCGTTCCCTACTACGTGAATTTCTTCTTCTTGCAAGTTTTGTCTGTCTTAATACTCACCATTTTGCTTTCATCACTAAAACATGGTGCAACTCAGACATAAGTGACCCTCAGCTTCAAATTATTGGCTAACAACTGATCCGAAATGATCGTCTGAGCAAACGAGTTGGACGCGCCATCTACATTCGAAATGTTATCATTATTTCTAAGATACGTTGTGGTTAGCAATCCCTTCCAGTGCCCTACTATTGCGTTGCATCTATAGATCTCCTAGAGCTACCTGTCACCATAGTGAACAACCAGTTGATGCTATCACGCTGCCTCAAATATTTCCAACAACATAAGTTTGTCTGTTGAGATTTCGAATTACCGCATATGTACTGGACGACACGCACAATTAAAGTGTCAGGGAGCCTCATGGGAATAATTCATAGCATTCAGATCATTGGTTGGACTCAACAATCAGCCTACAAGAAGAGCCAACACATTAGGTCTGATATTTGCCATGGGCAATTGGTGAGCGCTCATCATTACTGACAGCCCACTAATGGGCTGCGACAACAAGACAGTACTATGTAGCATAAATATCAAATAGCAAACAAAGTACGAGTGACTGACAAGCCTAATCGTTGCATACATCTAACTGACTGGAACATATTTGACAACCTCCTCAGTACCCTGGGTTGGGACATATTCTTCTTAACACACAATCCAACCTTAGCAATGTACGAATTTATAAACAATCTTAACACATGTGCTGACCTATTAGCACCGATACAGTGGAACAACCAACATAACAGTAGTAGTCAAAGCAAGCCCTGCTTCAAAATTACCACAAAATTCAAGAAACTCAAATCCCAATATCGCAAAAACAAGAACATTACAACATTACCGCCAATTCATGAAATTCTACTGAAACTAAGACATCAGACATTGCAAGCGAAAATCACCGAAAAAAGCAATGCGCTTTAAATTTACAAGATACAAAGCTTGATGCAACTTCTCAACAGGAGGAATACAAAGCAGAAGAGTTAAATCTAAAGTCTGCCACTAGAAGGTGGCTCAACAACTGATGACGTTAACCAAATTGTGAATCATTGAACTCTTTTTATGCAGCGTCATTCAACACAGGTATCAGTATGTCGTATCCACTTCTAAACCAGAAGGCGGTTGAAGAGTTCTCGATTATTCCTTTGAGCCTGAGTGAGGTTCAAACGAGTATACTCTCCATAAAAGCGTCATTGCAGCCAGTACCCAATGGTATTCCTCCAGCTGTCATCAAACATGGAGGCAAAAACATTTCTCTACTGACGTTGAAGGTCTTCATATTATCCTTGATCTCTAGATATTTCCCTCCACACTTGAAACACCCGATAATAGCACCATAACACGAAGGTGCCTCCCGATTTACGATGTTGAATTATCGCCCTATAAATAAGACTGCAGCAGCCTCAAAGGCACTGGGGCGAATTGGAAAGAATGGACTTGTTAAATTCTTAACAAGATTAGACCTGCTAAACAAAGCACAACAAGGCTTTCTCATGAAGCGGTCCTGTGTAACATGTCAAATACAGTTCTTCGACCAGGTAACATCGGTTGCTGACAGTTGCACGGCAGTTGTTGTCATTCTACTGGACATGCAGAAGGCCTTCGATGGTGTTTGCTGTCCGTCCTACACTCTTACGGAGTCAGCAACCCATTACTGAACTGATTTAAATCCTACATAGATGATCGGACACAGCGTTGAAAGAGGCCAGCATCTTTCCTCCTCGAGAGAAGTTACAAGCGAAGTTGTCCAAGGCAGTGCCCTTGAAGCACTACTCTTACTAATGTTTATAAATCCCATATGTAATTCCATCAAACCTGGACGATTATACCTCTTTGCAGACGAGTCTGAACTCGTCTACTCATTTTCTCCCGGTAGCTTTGAGTCGGACCTTAAGAACATACATGATAACGTACATGATAACTTATCTGCGCTGGGCTCTTGGACTAAAAATTGGTCCATGGAATTCTCCGCTGAAAAATCGCAAGTGCTTGAGTATGGATGCTACATACCGGATGGCTCCCGTTACCCTAGTAGATACAAACATCCCGATCTTCACTTCAGTTAGAGAACGGAGTAATGTATACCGCAACGCTGAACTTTTCAGAGCATGTCTCATATCTGATAGCAAAGGCAAGACAATTGAAAGCTTATTTCAATAATTCCGTTGTTCTACCTGAAGCGAGACTGGAAAAGTTTAAGATTATTGTGAGACCTATGCTGGAGTACTGCAATATTATCCATAGCCACTTGCGTAGAAAGGATCGAATAGCTTTAGAAAGCATTCAGAGTTCTTTTAAGAAACTTCGTAATGGTCAATCCAACACACTGAACTAGGAGGACCACTGTCGCTGCCCTAAACTAGACCCTCTATGGTTGCGCCGCCTGAGAGATAAACTAATTCTCTTTTACATCGGAATAGACAGATTGCAAAATTGCTCAACCTATCCCACAAGAAATAAGGGTTACTCCTTACCCGTAAAATGGGGAACTTAAGGATCCTCTCCAACTTCTTCCTGATAAAGTATACTCACATATGGAACAAGCTACCATTGAAAGTACGAGCAACTGAAAAGCTAAGCAAATTTAAACGGAACGCATAAGCTTTTCTCAACATGCAGAACATAATGAAAACATTAGGCCTACAAATGTCTACAGATGTTTTACTTTCATCAGATCCAACCAGTATATGACCAATAATGCAAGTTCACCACACTCCAGAATACATTAACTATATGCTGAAAATGCCACCTTTGAAGTCCAAATTATAGGTGGAAAAACAAAAAGTGTATAGCTTGCTTTCTCACTCCTTCGTATATTGTAAATATTCTACTTTTCTATGGCACGTGGATAACTTACATCACCTAGTGTGCATTGAAGGAGAAAAAACTCATTAAAGCTACCTGTTATTCTAAATTTTTGCAATAGTTTATCAAACCCAATCATATGGCATCCCACAATGTCGCGAGACATGCTACTTCATTGATATTTCTACCCCCTAATCTAACTAATTCATCTTATTCTCCTGTCATTCTGTTGGACACGAATAGGCCGAACACCGGATGTGATGGTTCGAATCTTCTAAGCAACATGTATACCTACGCCAAAAGACCCAATGGTGAATATAAAAGCGTGCGGAACTTAAAAAAACAGTCCAATTTGAATTGCTGAACTCACTCAATGGCATATGACATCAACCGGTGATCTCGGTCATCATACACACATAAATACTGTGAATGAAGAAATGGCTTACTGATTTGAGTAACTAGCTCACCAGATAAAAATGTATTGCCCAAATGATAAATAAATTAGGTATTGGCCAGCATGCATTTAAACCACACCGATACATGACAAGATGGGGCGTTGAGATGTGGGTGAAACCTCTCGAGAGACCACCCCGCATGGACGCGGGTCCCCGGGGGACGGTTCCATGAATGACAGTATTAGTTCACTTGTTTTTTCTTACCCTTCTACATTCTCCACTGAATCTGTTATGCTTCTGGTTCCTAGTTACTTCACCTCTACCGTTCTACTGTCTTACAGATTTCTCATTAACCATAGCCTCACTATTACTTGTGGTACATTCCCTCTATAAATCTACACCAAGGATCAGATAATTATTGCACACTTTCCTATTCACCCTGTCTTTGGAATATTCTACAAGGCTACGAGCCACTAATAAGTATCGAATGCAGTGAATAGGTGCTTATTTCTTTGTCTAACTATCCGTTTAATTCTCTATTTTCAACATTAGCTTTACCGTGCATAGCTACGCACGGCATAAATATCCCCCTACAAGTGAACGTTGAAAGGAATGAAACTACGCTCACCCGGCATCGCAGACATCCGGCAGCCCAAAACACAGCGTGATTTGTTCAACTCTATAATTAGACCAATGAATGTCTAGACACTACGCTATGCCTTAACTCCTTACGATGTGAATACTGTCTTCATTATTCTGATAAAGCAACGAGATTGATCATCCACTGGGGTTAATTTAAAATGATATTTTGCTTATTTTCGCAGATCCCTAACTTGTTACTCACAAATTGCTCCAACTGTATTACTCCAATCTATTAAGTAAGGTTGTGTAGTAGGCATCTGCTTTTGATGGGTGAATCTAACTGTTTCATCCTTTTCCTAACACCTTCCCCCCGCCTCCAGCATGGTACTAACAAGTTGCACAGAAAAAACCAAAAGTGAATACCCGCGAACTGGTCGCATACGACGAAAAAGTCCCAAATGAACATTTTCGAAAAATAATATCTATTTCGACCCTGTAAATACCCAAACAATTAACAGCATCGCATGCCTAAGCATGTTACGATGTGAATGCCATCCGTCGCCTTTTGGGCTCAATTTCTCGATAGCATGAGAAATATACCTTGTTATAATTAAGCAGAGCAATTCAAACTGCAAATTGTAGGCAAGTAAAAAGGGATAAAATAATTAACAACGGACCGTTGATCTTAATTGGTGTTACTCGGCCGCCCACCGCAGATGGATTATTGTAAGACAGAAAATCACATATGGTCACACACTTTAGGAAAAAGTCATCTCATGTCGCCGTCAAGGAGATATGTTACTCAAAAAGCAAACATTAGTTGAGCACTGATGTTTAGGGTTATGAAGCGTTTTCTGGGTACATGTGTATCTATATATATCTGGTAGTCTTAAATAATTCACCGAGCCAGGAATCAGTTTTATGCAACTGTCTTTTGAATACACTTTTCACTTCTTATTCTCGGCACTCATACAAACCATTGTAAAGCAAGCTATAAACTGCAATCATGATACGGCAAAAGCGTCAGCGCATTTACACATTACCATCCCCCAGTTGCAGGGAAATAATCGCCACGAATGTTAAGCTTGAGGTTTTATTTACATTGATATTTCACTAGAAGCAGTATTTTATCCATTTGCATAGCTACATGAGTTTATGGGTCAGCAATACTTGCGAAATAATGATATTTAAATTCATGAAATAACTAGTATTCCGATTTTCCACTTTTCGATAAACTTTAATCGAAGTTCTTTTCTGGTGTTACAAATCCCGTGTGTTAAGTGGAAAAATTAGCAATTATGTGATCAGAATTCTTTTTCTCTCCGGATAGCTGAAAACAGTTAATTTGATCCAACTTCGGCGGAAAACCACAGAATTAAAGCAAGATGAAAGGAACCTGATGTGTATCTTGTGGCGATCATCTGCCCCATTTAATTAAGTCGGTGAAATGCCGGATACTAAGATAAGCAGTAACCGTGGCATTTTTAACCTAATTGGCACTGGCATAAGGTGGCACTTGACCAAAATTAATACGGCATAGTAGTTCGGTAGGAAGTATGATATTGTCCGTTCGCTTGGATGGGTCCACATCTTAATTTATGAAAACAAAAGTTAGACTAGCTTTCTAAATGTGATCAATTGCGTAGCAGTTTGTTTCGCTTGAAGCATATCGGATGCGCCGGCTAACACGAGAGTATAGATATATTTGCGACTCACTCTTATGCGCCCGTTCGGATCGGCTGGAGGATTCCAGTAAACGGTTACCGCAGCATTTGAAATTGCCTCAGCATGGACTTCGGTCGGTGGACTTGTAGGAGCTATATGCCGTATAAACGTGAAGAGAAGCAATTGTAGATTTGATGCTAAACATGTCATTTTAACAAACCAATGAAGATACCGGTCGGAGCCATATAAGCGGATATTTCGCATTAATTTTATTTAAGAAAACAACAGCGATGAAATGGCGGATAGTCAAAGTAGCTTGGTGCGGACAAGCGGAAAATGTTACAATGCTAATTCAGACTGGATTTTCCTGACGCATTTAGATAGCGCTACTACTGGATGTGATAGATGTTGACGAATTTAGAACCATTAGTTTACTGCACAGTAATGGAGGAAATTAATGGAGTGGAGCTTCCATTTCCTTAACATTAGTGTTCGTCTATCCTCCTTGTTTTTCTAGTATGCAAGTATTGGTATCGGCGTTTGCGTGGTCTTTCTTGTCGGGATGAATGTTGCCCGTTTACCGGACATTCGAGCAATTATCAGTGGTGATCCTCTTAATGCTCATCAATCACTCATACATCTCGAGCTACACAGTTAGCAGACTTTTACCTTATGCCTACCTACAGGACACGTGAAAAGGGCTGTCAGTCGTAAGGCGCATAAGTGTCGAAGCATCATACCACGTATTGGCACTTTCCGTGAACAATAGCTTCTCACTGCAGCTTAGTCCTCAGGTTACATTCAGTGGGCTACTCAACAAATCGCTGGAAAATACCCAGCAGCCCTTTGTGACGTGTAAGAATAAAAGCAGTTCTGACACTTGGGAAAACTAGTATTTACGCAAAATAATCTACCAGTGAGGCATGATGTGTGCCAATTTAATAACCCCAACGCAACATGGCAGCCTCGGGGATGATCTATAGAGAAAATAGAAATCAATAATTAAGGTGAAATATGTAGTTGCGAGGTAATCTGCCGTTCTGGGATATCATCAGCCATTTTTGGCTGACGGAGAGCTAGAATGCTTAAAATTATCGTGAGTTAAGTCTTCATTTCTCATAAATTGAACCAGCTTACAGAGTTTAACAATTTGGAGCAACCGGGTTATTTAGGATTACAAGTGAATTGCAGAGCTATGTTGCGAATCCTATGGAATCTGGAGATATCTCTAATGCAAGCATAGTCTTAGGCTGATGGACACGATCCAAAGATACACAGCTAAACCATCGAGAGGTAACTCTGAACTGCACCAGCCATACACCTGACGCATTAACCCAACTTCACGTGGTGCGTCGGGCGGTTCACACCCCGTGCGTGGTTAATCAGAAATGGTGAGTAGGTCATATCCGGTTAGGTTCAACGCAGTTGATTTGGGACAAGGACTGCACTCAGGAACACGCATCGCTGGAAACCTTCTCGGATGTGGCAAGACAAAGCGCACTTGTTGTGATACCCTACACTCCTGGGGTGCACTCACCGACTTCATGCGTTATAAATGTCCATGTGGGACCGGCGTTTGATGGGTCGGCCTCCGGTCCAACAGCACGTGCCCAAACAGTGTAATTTGTGTACGGCTTAAGTCGCGTTAGCGAGGCATCAATCGTCTGGAACATGTTCGACGAATCCACCAAAGCCTTTGAGAGCTCAGTCGTATCCAGAATCCGTACATATCCATCTGCGTTTTTAGTTGCGTTCTTGGGATCGTTTGGTAGGAGTAGAACGTCTGGTTGTACCTAAAATAATTGTAAAAGATATGGTGATATAAAAAACGATTTTCCACCCTGAAATAGAAAAGTTAGGTGGTAGTTGTTAAAATTAGTATTGCAGTGGGGTGAGGAGAGGAAATCCATATCTGCTAGCTATTTTAGTTAAATTCGCCTAACAAGCAGGGTATATCATCAGTGGGGATATCTATGGCAGGGTTCGTATTGCAATTTACTTAGCAATTATTTCAACTCAGACGCTAATGTTGGGTTACCACTAATGTTGTTCTGAAGAAACGCAACCATTTGCATGCAAATGCTAAGCAAACTTTTTGGATACCATTTACAGGATCTGATGGAAAAATTTCATAGAACCTTAAAATCAATATCATAGGATGCAACCATACTTATAACTGGCGTTTTGCTATGCACCTCGTTTTAACGAACGGATAGTATCCGTTGATTCACACAGTTCACAAATCGAAGTTCGCAGTAAGTAAACCGCGGTCATTCCCAAATGGCCTCAAATTCTCAAGTGTGCCTCTTCACAGTCAAGCATTCTTATCTTATGTGCATAGCGCTGCGAACGACCTACTCGTGAGTAGAACGGATTGCTCTAGATAGTTAGGATTTTCTTCACATTGGCTTCTAAATCGAATAGTCCTTTACATGCCCGAAACTCACTAGATGACCGTTTCGACATGTTGGGTCTTGCCAGTAGTGTGTATCTGTCGGACCCATTAGGATCCGAACAGATGAACACTAGTGGCAAGCACCGCCAGCCGGCAACTAAGCCATGGGGATAGCGGCGGACCTTCACGATTTACAAACTGCGCGTCATGCGCCACTACCGTGGAAGTTACCCCTGTCGCAAACGGTAGGGTTAGTCGCGACGTATACGGCCTTCATTGACTCGCCGTAATCGCACCCCAATGTTATCCTGTTCATAAACGTTAGTTCAGCTAACCCGCCCAGTCACTAATGCGACTAAGTTGTGTATTGCGCGACTCGTAATTGCCATTCAGGGTAATTTTAATGTTCGATGAGGACCATTGTAGGAAAACACAGTTGGCCAGCCACTACATATCTACGAAAAGCCGTAAATGGCCTCCTCGTCCTAATGAATGTGGCGCATCATTGTCTCCACAGAAAGTCAAGGAAAAGCATGTCGGCCAGCCTACGATGGTAGCTGGCAAGTCACGCGAACAAAACCGAAGCACAGCCAGTGGAGTAGGAATCCACTCAGCACCATGAGCACAAAGTGACGACTTTACACAGGCAGATTGAAGAAGGGGTAATTGGATTTTAGCGTTATGAGTCAAGCACGATCTTGGTCCAAGCCAAGGGAGTTTTCCGCATACGGAACTGATTCAAAGCGGATGACGCATCGAGCGATGAAAGCAAATGGGCCGAGCGAGCGTAACGGACAGAGCCGGAAGATGGAAAGGCAATGAGCACAGCGGACACAATTATAGTTGCTCATGTTTGCAAGGGCAGAATGAACCGACCGAACGGCGTTGGGGATATCGTGAAAAAATCGCAACTTTGTTCCGGTCCAGATATGAGTGGTCCAAACAGCTGCCAATGAACGATGAGTGCCAGACATCGAACTCATGTAGATCGCCAAATAAAATCAACCATTTAAGGTTGTTTCAGCGCACAATGATGCGCAATATAAAATGGTTCTATGTTCTTTAATGACCGATTTGGATCGCTGCGCAGTCAGCCTTTTGATTTTCGGAGGGCTGTTTCGAGATCACATAGGCTAAAACGGCATTAGCTTTTCTCTTCTCTTTGGCTTCCCGGTTCATCTTTGATTTCGTGAGAGCAACCATTTTCTGTGCGTGTTTTCGCAATTCATTCAGTCAACTCAGGCTTGATCCTCCTTTGTAAGCTATGACAATTCCGTTGAGCTCGCCGCGAGGTTTAACTCAGGCGCACACGATACTCAACTCCGAATCACTAGGTGGTTGTGATGACACTGTCGAACCACCCACTAAGTCTCTGTTTTGCGTTTCAGCCCCCTGAGCCTATAATGATCCGCCTACGCCCTGGGCAATGAAGTCCTCAGAGCCCTTGACCCAACACATACTCAAATATTCTGCGCAGTATGGCGCGATCACATGATCTTGCTGGATCCGGATGCATGTGGTTACACTGATTTTCGCATATAAACCGAATTGTTTCATCATCAGTAGTATAGACTGGTTAAAGTCTCCCTATCTTCGGAGACATATCACCTACGGTCACTACACAGAGTTCGATCGGTTGCAGCTGTGGTCTATGAGCCTGTACAATAATGTGGAACATAATAATTAATTCGTCCCTATTAGTTATAGTGGTTACCATCAACATGTTGCTTCAGC
Source organism: Dicrocoelium dendriticum (assembly GCA_944474145.2). NCBI lineage: Eukaryota > Metazoa > Platyhelminthes > Trematoda > Plagiorchiida > Dicrocoeliidae > Dicrocoelium > Dicrocoelium dendriticum. Next base: position 95,920 of record CALYDF020000420.1, read on the forward strand.
GCATATCAACACTTCGTGATTTTCACATACCCGCTTCATACCACACTTCGACGTTGATAGAGCGTTAGGGGCTCAACGAGTCTAGATTGGTTAAACAGATTGGAAATTGTGTCAACGAACTGCGCTGAAACTGCACTAGTGATCAGTTTGGGACGCTACCCAACTAGCTTCTGGTGCTGGATGTGACCAATGATGTCAGGCATTTAACGACATGAACAATGAACAACAAATTTATACGGGTTAAGAAGCGTTGCTTTACAAGTCCCGTTGGATAGTTGGTGGGGATATCAAAGTAGCAATAATGATGATAAGGATAGTAAAATAGTCAGTACTTTAAAAATGAAAATAAAGACTTATCGTTTGCTTCGTTGTAGTCCTGCGATCCTCTTAGATCCACAGCATCCACAGTTAACAACAAATAATTCCATGGTAAACTCCAAGTGTAGGATGGAGACGTAGTGTTAAGTAACAAAGTGTAAGTGGATGAGTGCATCGTCCAACCGTCTTTTAAATACTGTTAGTGTCGGTGCAGAGACGACCGATTCTGGGAGAGCATTCCACGCGTGACAGACACGGATGGAAAGGAAATTTCTGCAGCACTCCAGACGACAATATTGTTCTGCGAGTCTTAATGTGTGGCCCCTCAGGTTTGTATTGCTGCTGAGTTGCAGTAAAGGGCAGCACACATGATGTGGGTCTCGCAGAATCAAGTATGCCATAATAAGATCGCCTCGTAGCCTGCGAAAGCTTCCACTGAACAATCCCAGTCGTTGCAGCCTCTCCTGGTAGGAAAGATTGCGCATTCCAATTACCTTCTTAGATGCCCGGCGTTGTGGCTGCTCCAGTGCATTAAGGTCGTGTTTCAGCCATGGATACCAGGCTTGAATTGCGTATTCGACATGGGGGCGAACATACGCACTGAGCATTTTTGGAAATATGGAACTGTTTATTTGTCAAAACGCCCGTCATAACAGCCCGACGTGTTGGTTCCCGGTCTTCGAGGCCTTTTCAGATTGTCTGGAGCAACCCAAGTCATCTTGAACCAGGACACCAAAGTCACGTTCGAGAGTTGATTGTTGCAGTACATCCGTGCCGAGTCGGTAAGAATGACTGCTCTGACGTCGGATGGAAAGCACCTTGTATTTACTGACGTTGAAATGCAATGAGTTTTGGGTTGACCATTGATACATATATCTAAGTCACTCCGAAGCACATGTTGAGCATTCGCTCGTTCCAAACAAATTATCCGTTCGTTCAGGATCTTGGCTGAGCTCCCAAACGCCACGAGTTCCAGTGCCTGCCATCTCCATCTGACGAGATCAAACAAGTTCGAGGCCGATCGTAGAATGCAGTCTCTTTGGGCGGATAGCGCCAAGTAGCAAGCTGCTTCATCATTTACGTTGTCAGTGATCGCAAAGACTATGGTCGACTTCAATGCGAATTGCGGTCCACACTGAGATTGTGTGCAACAGTCCATTCACACAAACGCGCTTCAAAATGACTCTGTCCATCCACTCTTGAAATAGGCTTGCACCCTACTGATTATCCAGAATTTCTGAATGGTTTGCGTAAAATCGAATGGATTAGTTGGTGGACGACGTTTCGCCTGTGACACAAATGATTCTTCCGGCCGAGTGGACTAGTACGAAATTGGCATGACAGTTATGTCAGACCAAGACCATAATATTACAAATGACGGAAATGGCAGAGTAATCGCCGATGGTGGCCATCTCACCTGCAGTGGATAAGCCCATGTCGTGCGAGTTAGGAGGTCACAACCCACAGACATGTGTCAGCGATTGGGTCTGGAGGCAGTTTCATGTTTGCTCTTTAACTCAGATCCATCAGCCTACGTTGTCCAGACTAGTCGGGTAGTAACCCTGACTCAATAACAATGTATCACGGAAAGGAGAATCCAGTGATAGACAATCCAGGTAGCCCAACAACGTCATTTCAATGGTTTACTGACTCAGGTGAGTTACTCCGTACTGTTACTAGATTAGTATTAAAGGATCGTTATAGATGAATGTTGGATTTGCCAGATAGTCCACTAACACATCAGTAATCATGGATTCCATGACCTAAGTCAGCAACGAGAGAGGATATACTGGGCTTTAGTTTAGATGTTCAGTACTGTGTGCATCTTCGTGAATTGGAGTGCTTTCCACTTTTGCATATAGTAGTATCAGAGAGTGAACTCTTTCGTAAAAACAAGATTTTTGTCTCCTTGTGTAATATTATCCGTTTGGTTCTCACAATCCATTCTTTATAAGAAATTCTTACTGTTCTTCTCTACTCCAGTTCCTGTTGATCAAAATTCCACCAGTATTAGGAATTGTGGGTGAACTGCAAGCGTTTTGTTGCCATCACACCAAAGTTTGTGTCCATTGCAGGTTCCTTAAGAAGAACAGTGCTTGCCTGGAGAAAATCGTTCTCATTTAATTGATAAAAGTGCGGTAGTCTGTTTCTATGAATAGATACACTATTTTAGATTTAAGGGTGTAACTGACATCGAAGCAACCAGAAGCGGTACTTGATAACAAGGCCCAGTAGGATATATTTGGCATTATTCTCACATTGTAGCTAGCTTATGCGCAGCGTGAAAGCCGTTTCCGCCAACTGAATAACTTTGATCGCCGCACGTGAGAGCGTTACAACAAAGTGGGGAAAATAGCTTCTAATTTTTTTATCATTTACTTTTGATTTCCTTTTGTGGGACTTATGGTTAGAGGAAAATCTTGTAGTTACGATGCTTTTCCACATAAAGCAAAATGAAACAGGAATGTGCTCACGTGGATCTGGTAAAGACTGAAATTATTCGACGGTGTACTTTTCATCTGTATTGTTGTTTGGTAGTAACAAGGAGGTTTAGTGAGTGCAGCTGAACTTGTGTTATTGTACCAAGTTAGGTATCTGCTATTTACAGCCAACTTGGACAAGTTATACTCTGAAATTATCGCTTTATGCGTGTACTTCTTTCATTGTATTTGTGTCAGCATTTACGTTGACCTAACTGCGAGAAATTTGTTGGACAGTGTTTCAGCGAAAATTCCACATGCTATGATCGCATATGGTCCCAAGCGGTCTATTAGCTGCATGGTTCAAAACATCCTATACTGCACCATGCATTAATCCTAACGAATCGTTTAGCATAATGAACCAACACAGCAGTGCCATTCTTCTTCATCATACGGAAACATCAGTGATTTAGTTGCTGAAGTATGATGGGCACAGCTAATTTGGCAATTAATGATGCTAGTTTTCCGTTTATTTTCTTTGTGCACACGTCTACTGTGTTTATATTTGTGATTCCCCAACTTCGGCTCATCACATACGACAAATGAATTCATACGTGTTACAAACAGTGCTACTTACGTACAAGCAACTGCATCCAACGCATAGAAGATTCGTTTCAATAGTCTCCCACCCAGTGGCGTAGCAGCTATATTTGCCGCCCAGGGCGGACGTTAAATTATCGGCCCTAGGCACAATTGTGAACAGTCCTCCAATATTTCGTTTCATATAACAACAACCAAATATCTAATTTCAGACTGCTACCGATAATGCAGACATTCCCATTTTTTTAATAATCAGAACAAATTTTACAGCTGCACTTTTCGAGCATTACTCGAGGCAATTGTATTAAGATCACTGTCATATCATCGCAAAGTTTCATCTCTATGGCAGAATTGCAAATACGTGATCCTTATCTGATTCATTGATGATGCGACGTAGTTCTTTATAAGCTTACCTTTAGAGAAAGCGTTCTCATAGCTGGCAAAGCTAATATTTTGGGTAAGAAATATGCACAGCAGATTCCCCAAGGTGAGTTTCAGTATGATGCTCAAAGTTTAGAAGGTCTATTAAGTTTGTCCTTTCCTGAAGATTTAACAAAATACAGCAATCCGGTCTTTTCCGTAGAAAATTTCCACGAGCTATTACTTCCTCATCTTCGCTAACCGGACAACCACACTTATCATTAAACAGATTTGACGGTGTAGGAAACCATATTTATTTGCAAGTTCATGAATGTGTTGAAGTCTATGGCATTTTATCAGAAAAATGTCGACGACAGATAGCATTTCCCGTTTTAACATAGCACCAAGCCAATAGATATATTAAATAACGATCCACCGTCCATTCGTATCTTTTGGCAGATTGGACGCTTCATGCTTAGACCCAATTTAACGTAAGGTTTTTCTATTCATCAATTTCAATATCTACCATTTTCTCTCTATTCTGAAGAAGGCCAAATCGTAAATTTGTAAGCATGCATAACTTTGCAGCAGATCCAGCTCTTTTGTTTAAACATAATTTGAATCCTGGATTTCTATGAGAACAGACATACGAAGGTTCAAAAACAAAATAAACGGAAACGACAATACCGAGATAAGAATTAAAGATGCATCTGAACTTGTGCTTTAATTTCTCCTTATTCTATGAAATGTTTCAGAGAACTGACGAGTTTCGTGTATTTCTGCACCACATTTACAACGCCTCTTCGACTACTCCATTTCGAATTTACACTTAATTGATACATAAACCGGTGAGTTGAATCAGGACACTCCAGCAATATTTAGATGAAAAAAGTGAGAACAGCCAGCCCATTGTAGGAAAGACCCAAAAATATGAACCGTCGCAGAAGCTTGATGTACAAAATCCAGGTTCGGGGAATGGTTTGTGCATGACACTAATGTAGTTTTTGACGTGATTTCACTGAATTTTCTCTAGACACCCGGGTCGGTAGTTGCCGTAACAGCAGCAGTGTAAAGTGCCTGTCCACGGCGTTCAGCAAACTAAATTGCATCTGTGTTCCGTTCTTTGAAAAATAGTCTGAAAATTTTCTCCGCCATTTTACAGTTGGTCTCAATGAAGCTGAGGAATGACTTCTCTACCGTCACTTCATTTTCACTCATCTGACTATTGTGAGATACAGCGGGATTCTCTTCCCATTGCGCTATAATTGCTATACCAATCCTTGACTGGTTCACTCGGCCTGACGAAGATTTTGTGTCAAAAGTGAAACCTTGCCCACAAACTATACGAACCTGTTGTTTTCAAAACTTTTGGTAATACATCGAGTAAACTTTCAAAATTAAGCAAGCATACTTAGGTTCCTTGAACTGTTCCATGATTTTCGTTTTCAGTTGCTCTGCCAAATTGCTCCCAAATTCATTTTGAAAGTGTGGCTAAAAAGAAAAGTGCCGATTTTTGTTCCTAGCTGAACTGTCACCAAACGCTCACTTAGAGCTGGCTCATAATTGGTCAACAAACGTACACATTATGGAAAAGTCCTTCTATTTTAATGATCTCCTCTGTCGTCCTTGATTTGCTCTCCGTGATCCCACTGCGTCATGTTTTGCTTGGCGAGGAACCTGACAATATACAAAGTATCCCAGCTAACACTTCACGCCAACTCTTTACCACAAATGCTAGCTCCATTTTGACAATCGCCTTGCTTGAAACTATACGGATCACTAGCTCCTTGCGGTTGAGGAATGGCTGCGCACGCGATGGACTAGATTTGCGTTAACATGCTTTTATATTTATTTTATACAAGTTTCTGAAGCCCTTATCAGTCGAAAAATATCCTGCTACCAAAGCAATACGAGGCCACTTTCGTGGGATAAAACACTATCCGTGTTCGCAATCTTTGCTCAAATTTCACAAATCCAGAAAAAGCCATTTTGTAAGCTTCTTAACCTCAGCGTTTGTATTCGTTCCAGGTAGCACCACTTATTGAATTCACGATAGACGTGCTACACAACAGTAGATCCGAACCGGAAAAGCCTAGTAAGAATTGTATCACCAGTCTTAACACGTCACCGACAAACACCCATACCATCGGTTGATGTGGGTGTAATCGTTAAAAGTGTGGTTACATTTCTAATGTTTCAAGTCCGCGCGTTTCTGCATCGGCATAATAAACATTTCCCGCTGCATCCATGCTGTTAATGTTGCATTCTGTTTTCCGGATATCAACGTTTGCATTAACATTTGCATCTTCTGTGTCAGTATGATTATCGCCCTTCGTTTTTACCAATTCAATCATGGAAGTAATTCTGGTGAATTTACGCTTGGTATTGAATACACAGCTGTGTTAAAATTGAAGCCGCCTGTCACATACCGCTAGGGGAGGACCGGCCCACCTGCTTCCGCCGCCCCCCTATGGTACGTCTCTACTCCAACCACAGTGGGAGAAGTGAGTTTTGAGCTTAGTTAAAGAGCGGATTTTTCACCCGGTTAACCTCGGCTTAAAAATAAATGAAGCTCCCAAATAATGCATAAGAAAACTAAAATTCAAATAAAATGTTTTCAAGCAAACTGAATATAAATGCGAAAATCAGTGCACTGAGATGACAAATTACTTTAGCAGATAACATTTTCTATATATCAGGCCTGAGTAGAGGTTTCGTCAAAATACGATCAAAGTCAAGGAAACTGCGACTGCATGATTGTGACTTTTGTACCCGAATTATCAACGTAAGTGATGAATGAACCCATGGAGCCGCGCAAGTTGCAGCAGCTAATAGGATAAATGCCAGCTTCCAAAACTTCGTCAGCTCAGACACGTAATAGATCCTGAGATACGACACCGTGTACGCTCACGCGATTTCGACAGCAAATTGTTTAATGGCGTGACTAATGGCTGTGGTTGATTCCCAGCTGGAAGTCAACCCAAAAATGACAGCGGGTATATGTGATAGCGAAGCGATCAGAAGACTTACAGCGTTTGTCCAACCAGCTGGTGGCTCTTCGTACAGGTTGCTCGTATTAAGCAAGCTGGCAGCTTTATGTGGCATAATCTGCAGCATTCGGTCATTGTAATATTTCGTCTCTATCCAGAATAGTAGATATTTCCAGATCGGTTGACTTGGGGTAGGAGTGAAAGCCAGGCGAGCAAACGTGGATCCCACATCCACCAGGGAAGGTTGTCCAGGAGGTTGCGGAAGGGCTGAAAGCAAAAGGACACTATGACAGGGAAGCGTAAGAGTAATGTGATGTTTAATTTGCTATATAACTGCTGGAAACGATAAATTAAACCCAATCTGTGGGTATTTATACTGTATTTGTTTTGGGCAAAACCTCTGTGGTCGACGTAATCAGTAATGCTTTCTAAATTATGGACTATGTTAATCAGACCGTAAGATTTAAGCCTATCATAGGATGAGTGGTTCAAATGCAAAAAGGAACAGAATGAGAATAATATTCCAGGACGGTGAATTTGCACAAAACTGTGTGTGCAGTCAGGTAGGCAAGAATCTACAGCTATGGAGCGATACCAATGATTTTTTGCAGACCATCAATTTAAGACAATTGTACGCAGCTGGCTAGCCGAACAACCTCCACCTGGTGCCAGCTGGGTGGTTGGGATTCACTTTGTTCCAGCAAACCGTTCGGCAGCAGTGTTCCAGAAGGTGGTTGGTTCTCTCCTGGCAAGTGTTCTCCTTATATAAAGCCACAATTGTCCCGTTTCAAAACATGGACATCAGCTATCCAAGGTGAAGAGATCATATTATCTCTACTCGTGTTGACGGCCTGACTAATATCAATCACATATACGGCGTCACATTTATGAATCCAAGCAACACGACCACACAACTAGCTAACTGCATTCTTACACACCTAATACACGGACTCCTGTGCTACTTATTAACCTCTGCAGTTTTACAATTCCAAGTCCTTGTTTTATAAGCAAGATTATACCTATAAAGGTGCATCTCGTATTTTCCGTTCCCTGAAGCAGTAAGCTGCTTCATTGGCGAATTCTGTCTACACACAAGTCATCACTGAAAGAGACGCATACTGCGCAACTGCATATTTGGCAGTCCAGCAATTTGCGCAAATATTCACAGGGCAAAATTCGTTATTCATGGATTAAATTGTCATCCGCGGGATGAAAATCTTGCCCATCATGTTCATGAAAAATATAAACAGCAACAATATCGTTGCGCGAGGTACATGTTGGTAGCAGTAAAAAGTTTGCATAGCAGAAAAGCCTGCAAGTTAAAGCAGTTTGATTAGTGATGGATTTGGGCATCACTAATTGCGGTCATTGTTTGCTTTTGTTGCCATTTTTAATTTAATTGCTGTTTTTGAATAGTGTAAAAGTTGTTTTGAACATGGTTCCCGTTAGCACAAGTGTGTCCATTCAAATGCTGCTTATTTCAAATGAAAAATTACTTTTGAGCCAAGATATGTGCATCTAAAGTCTAAGGATAAAAAGCGTAATACATTTGTCACCAAACTAATAGTTTATATACATTTAGAAATGAATTAAAAATGAAAAGCATGTTATTAGCTTTCAAAAGCTTTACGTTTCAAAACCGCAATAACCTTATTTCTAATCTTATGGTTTGTGCTGTTTCGATTTGTAACGTTTTTTGTCTGTTCCTCGTATTTCACTTGTTTTCAAACAGTTGTACTGGCTAGACAAACTCATAAGTTGTCACATGCAATAACGAGTTAGTTGGGTTCAAATAACTAGAGCAAAACGATGGATGCTGCTGCCACTTATGTTCAGGCGCACGGTCATTAGGTACTGATCCTTGTTCACCTCTTTGCTCTAAATAATACAGGCACTAAAGATGTTCCGGGTTCTCCAAAGATGCTATCAATAGGACATCATCAGAATTTATGTGCAAGCAACCAGACAGTTGGATGGCGTCCCTCCTAAAAGCCACATTACAGTTGAAAGCGCTCTTCTACTTGTGCTCATTCAAGTCAACTGACGACTTTCATTTTTTAGTAAACAGGAAAAAGCGGTGTCTTCCGCAAAATTCGCAGATGCCATATTGCTCATGGGGTTGCGACCCGAGAGTTTCAGTTTCCAAATACTAGGTTGGCAATAAACTTTTTGCGGTTTACAAACTTACCTATTTTGAACTGTAATAGAATGCATTTCTTTTTCATTCCTTTTAAATTGCATGTAAACTATTAATTCGATAATACATTTATTGCGGTTTTTATTTTTAAAATTTATACACTCATATCTTGGCTCAAATGTAAACGTTTCACCCGAAATAAAAACCGTTTAAATTGACACAATTGTGCCAACGGGAACCAAGTTTATTTATTCTGGATGAATAAAATTCCTTAGCACTGGTTGCGATGAAATGGTTGAAGGCGGTTCCAGCATCTCCTTGGGTTTCAAAACTTTTCTCTCAGAGTAAGTTATTCGGGTGCTTGTAAATTAGTAAGATGCAAGTAAGAAGTCATAGAAATATGTTGCGTGAAGTGAAGTTACGTTGCCCAGCTCGTGCAGCGTCCGCATGGTTGTTTGTGCGAAATGCGGCCCAGCGTTTTCATGGAGAAGAATTGGCCTGTTTCCTTGAAAAGTGCCTGGCACCAGCGTTGAATTTTCGGGTGCATTTCGATAATGTGATAGCAATGATTCTCCGATGTTACGATTTTCCCCGGAATTCAGAAATCTGCGAGGGATCAGACCAGTCGCAGACTACCACACATTCACCATAACCATTTTTGAGTGTAATCGATCTTTGGAAGTGTTATGGATCTTTTTCGCATGCACACGTGCAATAAATTTTTAAGGGTCTAGCCCAAGGAATCATGCATTTGGTCCACAGGAGCGCCTGCCTTATTACTGGAAGATGTCTGCATCAGTTTCTTGTGTGTTGTATAGAGGTTTGTGGGGCATAACTTGGTTGTGAACGAGTTCAATCTGGGACATGATGGGCGATGCAAGAGATTTGCACTTAAAGACACCACGTCCAATTCCTGAGTCGACATTTGGTGAGAGACTCTATTTAGTTACTTCAGTATGCGCTAGGTCTCCCGACAGCCGTTACTTCACGGCATGGTCTGGAAGTACAGATGTTGAGGACGTCGTCAATCTTGCTTAAAGGATATGAAAGATCTCACTGACCCAGGTCTTTAGAACAATCTCTCGATCCTTGAACATCGGCGCCTGTGAGTTGAAATTTTCAAAGCGTACCCGATGCTGCGGAAGTCTAATCAAGCCAGCTACAGTCTGTTACAGCTAAGCCACAGTAGAAACTGGGAGGCTATCAGCTGAAATTGTCCACGCCCATAAGAATATATTTTATCGTAGGCAAAAGGTCCTTTCCCTTCGCGTATTGCAACTACGGCCCTCGACAATGTGCTATCCCACTTGCATTATACGATGCATTGCGTTTCTATCGGACGGGAAAATAATGAGAAGCACTCTACTCAATAGATCATTCCAGAACACAGAAGCTGGCAAACATGCATCTGTGTTTAAATGAATCGCTGGGCAATTCACCTAAAAAGTTCCTGTTGGCACTTGTACCTTTGGTTCTGTGATGCTACCTCCGGTTAGTTATGCGGAGCCCGATGAGCACTTGAATGTTACACAGGATAAATTAATGCCCACTGCTAATATTAAAAGAAACGTTGACTCTACTGAGATTTCATGAACTAAATCCTTAGGTGTCATGCTTTACAAGCCCCCGCAACAAGTTTTTCAATTCAACTTCACACTTACTTTTCACAATAACTTGCACTTCATGGTGGACACGACCCATCGATGACACAGCTACACATGTGACATTTATCGACTCGGACAAGTCGAGTAATAGTATGCGCGCAGATCCTGGTGTATTTTGCTCAGCCTGTTCATGTACCAATCGCCGATTCGCATGGTACCAATCCACTCTGGGTGCAGGAGCTCCAACAGCAGTACAGGTGAGTGCCAGTCGTCCACCAGGGGGGACAATCTGTCTGGCTGGCGGAACTTTAGTGAAATGTGGACGAAAGCGTTTTGCTAAAAGGAGGAAACACGAAAGTAGATGAGTGGTGCAAGCAGGTAATGTGAACTACATTTCAATTTGCTCGAGGTACTGGGTTCGACAAGGGTATGCATTCGGCTATATGGCGTTTCCGACACCGTTCGCTCGTGTCGCTTAGTTTCCATATGGATAACGAACCGGTTCAGATACGTGTGATGTGAAGAAGGCATTGTCTTTGGTTCTCCAGTCAGAACGGCACAATGCATCTGGGTTTCACACGTATATCTGGTTAAATATTAACTCTAAATATTGATCGGAGTTTGAAAGTAATATTCATGCAGTATAAGGAGATGCTTTTCTGTATAATCCGCCATCTCCGTGCTTTGTTTTGTGTATGCATGTCAAAAGGGAACTAGCAAACTTTTTCTGAATATATTGGAATAGGATCGTAGACTGCAATGAAGAACAATTCAATCCAAGGAAAATCAATCGTCATGCTGAAAGTAGCGACAGTCTCATAACTTCGGTGTACTGTATTAGAAAGCTTTTACAAATAGCTTTGAAGGTAAAAATTCTCTTTGCGATTTGTACCACAACCAGTTGTATTGACTAGCTGTTTTCAAACAGACACCTGTCCACTTATACTGAATGAAGTAGATTGAGCCCAAGGGAAAAATTTGCTGCCTTTACTTCGATCACATTATATGAAATCTACTTAACTAACAAAAGGATACTCTACTTGCTTAGCTCCGTTTAGTCTAACCTTCTGGTTCCGCGTCATAGTTGGACTGTCATTTCAATTGCTGAATTCCATAACTACCAGTCCTGGGGTCGCCTCTGTCATTTATTTTTACTAGGGAAAGTAAGCGTGTGACCATGTATGAATACCTACCGTTAGCAATTGATGTTCGGAGATGGCTTACATTTATCTACCACCTATTTGGGAATCGGTTAAGCCTAGGTTCCTGACAGAGTCAAAAGCTAGACGCGCTCAAGACCACACAATGAGGAACTATCAAAAAGATCAATAACATGCTCAAGCTTCCATAGCACATAAACTAGGGGACCTGCCGTTGGAAAACAGTCGGTATCGCCGCTTATTGGCGAATTCAATTTGGACTACCAAGTTATGACATAACTCATCCAACTTTTTCGCCACCTTTTACAACAGTCACAACATGAACGGAAGATTTCAACAGCTCAAGCTGACCACGCAAAAGAGTTAGCTGGGATGTCACTGGAATCACTTTCATGTTTTGTGAGTGTAAGCCAAGGAACACCATTCCTAATTACTCACGTCCCACCTTCCCAAACATGTGTTCATGAAAATACATGACTTTGTCCTAATACAAATGTAGTAGGAATAATAACTTGTGTACATCGGACGAAGACAAAGTTATAAGCGGTGTCCGAAACAGTATCACCTTAAACATCACTTTGTGTACACGGTGGTGCGTTAAACTAAAATGCTTTTATTTTTCCGCCGTTTTCGTTTTCTGTTCATGTCTCGAATCCCGACCAACTCAAGGGACTTGTTACCTACTGAATTTGCATTAAAAACGCTTTTTTCTTTTTCTCAATTAACCATTTTGATTGTCATCAATACAGGGACCAGGATGAATGTCATGCCTGGCATTGCATTAAGATAACAAACTTGAATATAAGTAGGTTGTCCTTCCGGAACTATCATTTGCGACATATGGTTGGCCGCATTTGGTTCCGTATTTGCCTGTCACTGCGGCCTCCATAGGGCATCCACAAGACACCTGCTCCTACATAGGGACCATGGGTGACCTAATTTGCACAACCCACAGCTCCAACCACACAACCCATCTTCAGTGTAAACCGAAAAGAATAAAACCGGGAGGCATGTGGATGAGAGCCAGTTTTCATCAAAGCAGCCGGCCCACACTCCTTCAACATGCACGGCATCAGTAGTCCTCATGTGTACCAAAAATACACAAGGCGGTGTCTGGGCCGTAGTCTACTCCACACTGGATGGAACGACTCTTCGAGCCTAGCACGGCCACGAGAACCTGGCACACCGTCCACCTAGACAGGTAGGCACATTGTAAACATTCACATCAAGCGCAGGCATACCGGAGATATCAGCTAACCGATATAGAATTTGAGGGAAAGCAAAGGGAAAGCAAACATGCAATACTGACACAGAATATGAAGCAGAATAATGGAAATGAACAAAATAAAGAAAGAGGAATGAATATTATGAATGAATATTATTCAGATTAAAATGCTATGATTTGAATGTAAATCGGTTTAGTTTACCTGTGGTGTCGACGCATCAGGAATGAAGCATCTACTTCAGCATGAGACAACTGACCATAAGATGTCTCAGCGCAAAATGTGCTCTCCCGCTATATATATATATATATATATATATATATATATATATATATATATATATATAGCGGGAGAGCACATGGTGCGCTGAGACATCTTATGGTCACTTGCTGACAGACCGTTGACCCGCTGCTGCTAATATGCTCTTGGCTGATGTCAAGTTTATCGAAAGCTTTGATTGAGTACCCTAGTCATTCTCCTGTCAGATATTGACGCTTTGCCACTATTTTAGTCCAAAGCTCCAAACATGAATTACGACACTACTAATAAATACATGCTGTATCTGTCGCAGCCTAGTGGTACTACCAAAGTGTCACCTTATCGACTGCATACAGCGGGGTGGAGAAGAGAAAATATGCAACTGCTGACATGAAACACTCTGCTTGGATGATGTGTTAGAGAAATCCATATCACGGCTGCGTACCTCAGCGAACTACAAAAGAAGCGACACGAGAGTGTAGAAGGTGGTCCTTCAGTTAAAACATATGGTAGCACCACTGCTAAAAAGATGGTACATTTTCCGTTGCAGGCTACCATCTAAGCTTCGGCTGGATTAAGTCAGCGATATGACTCCTAGAGATTACTTATCAAGCAAAGAATCAAACGCGATGGGATTTATTTATATAAGAAAATTACACCAGTATTGTGTCGAATGAGCCCATACTAACTGAAGAAGATGGTATTAACCAGACACCTTACACTGCACGTGGAAAATTAGACACGGGACTAAATACGCGGATGATGAATAAGACGTTAACCCTCAACCAAGTAAACATCGAAAGAAAGATTAGTTTCCGGCCACCCACTGGTCAGCGAAACTTCACGTATGAATAGCACAACACCCGAAAAAGTGCTTAAATCTGAGCAGCTTTCATGTATGTATTCTAAAGCCCAAGGGGTCCTCACTGAATTCAACGAACTTCGGCTACGTCAAGTTGGGAATGCTTTGGAACTAATTTCTATTACCGAAACTTGGTTAAACCAACTGGTGACTGCTGCAGAGGTTGAGATAGCCTGAATGTCACCCATGCGGAACGACCACCACAGCAGAGCAGGTGGAGTCCTACTCTACTACCGCAGCGAGCTGCAACGTACAATAGTTGATGATCTAGAAACTCACGTTACTGACTCGCTTTGTTACTTTCTCCGAATAAGACACAACGGCGCATGTCTCATAGTTATCGTTTACCGCCCCCCAACATCCACTCTAGAAATGGATTCCCGCTTGATACGTGGTTTGAACAGAGTAACACGCACTAGCTCCAGCCCCATCCCCATCTCCGAGTACTTCAATCTACATGATCATGGGGTTTAGGCATCATCCATTGAACAGTTCAAAGCAGACATGCATTAACTGATTGCTAATATTCCCTTGTACAATAACGTCACCCCACCCACTTCATTCAGGACAGCAAACAAACCGTCCATATTGGACCTTGTGCTCACGAATGAAGAGCTCACCGTTTACTAGTAATTGATGCATAGTCCATCAGGTCTCAGTGAACATTTAGTAATAACATTCAACTATGCGTTATGCAGAGTATCCATCTGGACACCCGGAACTAACTCATTCAATCACACGCTACCACGTGATGCAAGCATTCGTCGACGCAGCTGCTTTTGTATTCTCAAACCACAGTCCCCCCCGATAACGTTTGGACAGAGTTCGTTGATAGATTCAGCGACATCGTCAACAGAGCTTCAGACACCAAGCCCCTTCGTCCCGCCAAGATGCCTTCAATTCTAAGAAGCAGGACCCAAAAATACCTGGCGATAAGGGGTACGGCATGGCGTGCCTACAAGACTAACCCCGACTCAGAGACTTGGAGCAATTTCCTGACCCATCGCAACCATTGCACTGCACTTGTCCGTGAGGACAAAGTAACGTATTAACAGTGCCTAGCCAAACATTTCATGACAAACAACAAACTGCTATGTAAGCAAATCAACAATCTTCGTAAAGTGAAACATGGAATCCCTCCACTTTTCACGACGGGCGGTAGAGCAAAAATCACCGAAGAAGTAGCTACTGCCCTGCGGCTACAATACGCCCCAATTTTTGAACTCGCAGCCACTACCTGTCCCATAATATCATGCACATTAGCGCCTCTGTTGTTTAAACATGCAATTTTCAGCCCATCATTTGCGCTGAGGAATTCACTCTCACTGCGCGATCATAATTCTCCGAGAGCCGACAACATCCACCCGAAGGCACTGAAGGCTGTGGTCAACAAGCTAGCTGAGCCACTGACATAGTTCTTCCAAAGGTGCTTTGATGAACAATAAATCCCCACTATGTGGAAGAGTAGCATTATCACCCCAAATTTAAAGGCGGTAGCCGTTTGGAGTCTTCAAACTATCGCCGTGACTCTCCTCCCTGTTCTCGCGAAGGTGATGGAAGCGGTCGTCGCTGAAGCTTTAGTGGACTAGCTAGAAAAATGAAACATCTTGGTACCGGAGCAGCATGGCTTCCGTCAACACCGGTCATGCTCCACCAACCTACTGATTGCAAGAGGTAGTTGGGCGGAAGTAGCAGATTATGTGATCGGAGTTACCGTCATCTATCTGGACTTCTCCAAAGCTTTCGACTGCCTTGATCACCGCATCTTACTTCACCGGCTACAGAACTACGGAACCGGAGATCCTGTACTTGGTTGGATTGGCAGCTTCCTTCACCAACGGAAGCTTCAAGTACGTGTTAGGGGATCACTCTCTAACCCAACTGATTTGGAATGTGGTGTGCTGCAAGGCTGAGTGTTGAGACCGCGCTTATTCCTGGTGTTTGTTAACGACCTGGCAAAAAGTATCGCCTCAAATTTCCTGCTTTTCGCCGATGACGTCAAGATATGGCAGGCGATTAGTAACAACGAAGATCCCGACCTGCTCTAACATGACCTAGATTGCATTTTTAAATGGTCAAACTGGAACATGCTTCAATTGAACAAAGCTAAGTGCAAGGTGATCCATCTGCGTCACCAGCCGATGAGCGCTAATAAGCTTGGAGACCACACCTTGGAAAAGGCCTCTCAGGAGCATGACCTGGATATACTGGTACAGGAGATCTAGGGTATTCAAAACAATCGGAGAATCCGAGGAGAACCAGCAATCAATAGTTCGGTCAGTTTTGCTGAGTCTTGGGTCGGTTTGAACGCGTAATCTTTCTGGAAATGCTTAACGCCTAGGTGCGACCGCACGTGGAATATGCTATTCAGGCGTGGCAGGCTTGGCAGAAATAGTAGCTCGTTTCTGTCGAGACTCCTAAACGTAGGGCAATCACGAACGTCAAGTAGCTCTTTCATCTGCCCTATCAGCTTATACTGAAATCTCTAAGAATGTACGGCAGTCGATATCGGCTTTTCGGGGATGTCGCATAATGGTTCACTAGATACTGAACAACCAAAACCACTTTTGCCGTTCGCTGTTGCAATTGGACCACAACACTGAACTAATAGGTTGTCCTCTGAATCTGAAAATACAATATAGCCGTCTTGAATGCCGTAGCAATTTCTTTTTCCTCAGCTCGTGCCAGCCTTGAAACGCCCTCCCTAATCATGTCTTCACTGCTCCCAATCTGGTGATATTTAAAATACGACTTGACGATGCTTTTTCTCATTTGCATTTCATGTTATGAATTGTTAGCGAGGGGCTGCAAAACTCAATCAAGCGGTGTCTTACCAAACTCCCAACCAATGTATTTATGGATTTCTACGTTTAATGCGCCAACATCGCTATTCTACAAAAGTCTATAGTGAGTCCACCATAACGCTTTTCATTTTATCACGCAATTCACTTTTCGCAAAAATTTCGATCCCACTGGACTAGTTAAGTACTGCGTTTTTACCCGTAATACACCATTGTTCCGTTGTTCTTCCTCTGAACATACTCTTCCCATCCGCGTCTCACCTAATCCACCACATCCTCCAGTCGAAGTCGTCAACACACATACGGTTCCCTAACATCGCAATCGTATGCCTCCGCGCAAAGCGCCCTACATCGGGTGATGAAACGTGCAAATTTGATACACGGGAATACATGTGAGCGTCCTGAGAGACGCACTGTACTCGTCGCGATGGAACTGGCGCGCTACAACATCGATATTGCTGCGCTCAGGGAGACCTGGCTCGCTGAGCAAGGTAAGTCGCATGAAGATGGTGCCGACTAAACCTTGTATTGGGTGGGGAACGCCACCTCAGCAACAAGTGAACTTGAGGTCGGATTTGTACAATCCCATGGCCTAAATGGTCAGCTGCTGGGTGAGGCCATTGGCATAAGCGTGCTACTAATAAATATGCCTACGACTCGGTAGAGGTAAGTTTGCCATTTATAAGCATGTACGACTATGTGTTATCCTAATGAGACGCGTGATCAGTTCTGCAGTCAGTTGTCCTCCGTAAGATGATCTGTGCCGAGAAGCGACCAATTATTTCTGCTGGGTGATTTCAGCGCGCGTGTTGGGCGTGATGCATCAGTGTGGACAGGTGTCATCCGTCCGTATGACATTAGTTCAACTAATGTGAACGGTGACAAGCTGCTCTCACTGTGTCCCACTCACGGCCTGACAATCACCGATACTCGGTTTGTACTGAGTGCGAGTGATGTAGCACCATATACACAACAACTATGTTGTCATGCTCGCCTGCTTGACTATGTCATAGTACTTCAGCTTGACATAAGTGAAGTGCGTGGAGCTTAGTGTGGCACTGAATATAAATTGGTGCAGAGCAAACCGTTTATATAATTTCGTAAATCTATTTATTGCACTCTACCTGTGAACCTGCGTTGGTGAACAGTATGCAACTGGGGAAGTCGATGGCTGCATGTCTGTGTGATTGGGTGCAGAGCTACGGTGGGCGACATATGTCACTTCATTCGCGACCGGGGTCCAGCTGCTGCCGATGAGACAATCGGACGCGCATACTGTAATCGGCCTGATTGGTTTGAGGAGGAAATTGCGATGATTGGCACGTTGGTGTCTGAAAAGAAATCTGCATTTGCTGCACATGTGTCAGACCCCAGTGACTTGCAGAAGAAGAGTGAGATTAGCAAAATTCGACGACGATTTTCTCGAGAGCTCCGTCGCAGTAAAAATGTATGGTGGACGGTGAAGGCGAAACAGATGGAAGGCTACGCCGAACGCTAATAACACACGGAATTCTTTGACTATTTGAAAGCGATGTATGGATATATATATATATATATATGAAAAATAAGCGTAACCTTCCTCGTGATGGTTACCATCTAATTAGTTTAGAATAATTAACGCGACTGCCTTTAAAGTAAACAGGATTTTTCTAATTTATTGGTAAAATACCCAGCATTATCTGCGTAACCCCTATTAAACTGAACAATACGCAATATTTTTTTCTACGGTTCCGTTATTTCACTTGCACTGCAAACGACAGTTCAGGAAATCTAGCACGTTTCGGTGTTTGATGAAATCGAAGTATGTACCTTTCGAATGCATTCAGCTGTTAGTGAATGTAAAATTTGTTTTTACTACCTCTAACCTATGGATAATTCAAAATATGGTCTGTCTTCGGCTGACTCACAGTACGTTGATCAGGTGACCGGTCGATTTGTTCTATTGTGCAATAATCAGCCGCTAGTTACTCATTATCACTGCCATTATTGTTGCTGCTTAAACCTCATATTTTATAGCCTTTCTTACTTTATTTTTGCTCACGACTGGACTGATCTCTTGATGTGACAGATTGAAGCTTCTTCCTTAATGTTTCTACGAATATATAGTCTATGGTCACCGACCCAATGGCTTATAAAAATGACGACTTCAAAGAGCCGTACGATGGAACTGGCAGGACGTTTGATCACCCATAATGTACGCATATATTTACAACCATAAATATGAGTTAAAGAGGTGACGGATGACTAGCTATTAATCCACCCTGGCATGCGACTAGATGGGCATGAATATACGGGTAAAATTGCTTTAGTGAATACCGTGTATGGATGCGGGTCCCCTGGAGGCGGTTCCAGGAATGTCCGGATTCCTCCACTTAAACTCCTGGCAATACCTTTAATTGTGATCGTTCCCAACTTCTCAATTTTGCTAGTATAATAAAATTGTCAGTCCCCTTAGGAATCCATAGAGTAACCACCGTTTTATGCTCGAACCTTTTCCTGTCTTATGTGATCCAGCTAACCATATTGGTCAGACAATAGCTTTTCACTATGCCTCTAATTGTTTAGGAACATAACATTTGTACATCTACCTACTTATTTTTATACTGGCTGAGATATAAGCTCAGCAGTAAGTCAGCCTCGGAAATTCATGACTAGCGAATGAGCACACACCAACTTTCATGCCTTGTGTGAAATCCTTGAGCAGGTGTTAGCAGGCTATACCTATCTGTCCGCCACGTACACGTGTTGCAGAACAATAAGTACTAAGGCTGACTTGACGAACAATCTTCTCTTGCTGCTTCCTGAATGTTTGAGGTCAAAGCAGTTCCAGGGAATGGTTCGGTGCAGCGATCCAGGATTTGGTGCTTTTTCTGCTGGCAAGTGCTGTCCATATAAAATACAACAATCTTTGTATAACAGCACTAGGAATTGATGTATGGGACTTGGCAATCAGTAACGTTACTTCATCTAACGTAGCAGAATGAACTTAACCACTCCCAGGACGTCAGTCAAACAATACGAGGGTTTAATTTTACATCTCAAGCGGACAAACCGAAAGAACACTATCAAATACACCAATTTAGGCAACAAAACTGCATACATTCACAACCGGTTGGCAGCATCCGATTCCGCATTTGTCTATCACTACGGCCACAAGACGCCTACCCTTACAGACGGATCATGGGTGGTTTGCGCCTCCTCACCCTCAGGTCTAACTAAACACCCCATATCCAGAGTGAGCCAGAAGGAATTAGACTGTGGAGCATATGGATGGGAGCCCTGTTTCATCCACGGAGCCGGCTAATGTTCTTTTGACGTGCGCAGCATGTCGAATCATATGTGAATCATATGTACACAAGGCGATAGCCGGTAGTACTACATTACGTGTTGGATGGAACCACTCTTCGAGACTAGCACGGTCACGAGGACCGTCTCTCCTAGAAACAATATCGATCCAAGATTCTACAGGAACATTTCCAAATCTACTGCATATTCAACGATAATTCGTGTTTTCCAATCATCATGATCAAGCCTCGTGCCGCGGATTGTCGAGAATTTACTATGCATACATTTATTCAATTAAATATGAGTTAACAATGTAAAAAGTCACCGAGAACTCTTTTAAGACACACACAATACCGTGAAGTTAATTCCCACCAAATCGGTCGTCGGTTAGTTGGTATTGAAGAGAAAACAAGATGAACTCTTCTAAATCTAGAACAAACAACCAATTCGAGGTTAGTAATAACTTTTGTTCTTTACGACTAAATCAGCACGCCGATAGAAACTCAAGCACAATTAACATGGGACTAAAGTATTGCTCATGTACGCGTCATCATATCGGCGATCTCATGAGGTCAAAGTTTACAGATTCTATCAGATTCTTAGTTAGCATTTCCAATGACAGATGGATGATTTGTGGGGGCAGGATAGACCTGATTCATTGTTTAATATCTTGGCTTTAAATGGCGCGAAATTCAGTCCTCCTTGGCTTGTTAACTTGCTCACCTGGGTAGTTTGTGACTCGGTGCCACATACTAACGCCTGGTTACCACGGGGCCACAAATAGGCGCACACGGGCTATGGCTAATATGAGGTCGAACACAGCTACGCCGGCACAGATTCGCCACCGGTGGATTACGGCCAGGACAACTGAAACACTCGGTGAGCTATGGTACAGTCGATTTAGGAAAATTGTTACTCATCAATTCGCCTCGTCATTATCTCAGTGGGAGTGATACAATCCTCTAAACGGTTGAAACTTCCGTCAAGGAGATGATGTGGTAATTTGGCCAAACGCAGCAGAATAAGGGGAATCAGCTGAAAGGTGCAGCAATGAGATAAAAATTTACAAATCTTATCAGAAAATCATAAACAGGCAAGCTAGGTGCAAAGCAGGAAGCAATAAGCGGCTTAGTGACACCCAAACGCAGCAAAAATTCCATCACCGGAGCATATACATGCACATTCACAGGGGGAGAAACGTACTACTTGGGGCTATTAGCTGCAAACTGGCCTCCACATTCTCTGTAACAGAAACGCAAATTGTGCCAAGGAAAGTTAGGGAAGTTACAGAACATGGGTGTAGGATCCGATTCTAAAGTATAGACAAACGTATCCCTAATGGTAGTTTAATCAAGAAAGCGTTGATTATAGTATTTTTGAATGGAGTACCAATGAATGGGATTCTGATCAGGAAACTGTTGCAGCAACACGACATGGAACTATGGCGGTTCAATCATGAAAAAATTGCCTCGGACGAATTGTGACGTGATCGCTCAAAAGACTAGCCCTCTAATCAAATTATAGATGAAGCGGACCAAGCATCCTAAAACTCATGGTTCATTTCATCAAAATAGCAAGAAGACGTGGATTGCGATATATTAACATTTCGATTAGTCTCCTCAATCGCATACAAAATACAAGGAGATAAACATACACACACATATACATGGGAAAAATTGGCACACCAATCAAGACGTCAAAATCAAGACCAAGGCAATCTGATTAATTGCCTCAAGAGTTTCCTTGCAGATAGCACAGGTTTATAGACACTAATTAGCAAAGCTTCCCTGATTGCTAACTTTATCGGGTTCCGGTTGGGTAGTGGCACTTGAAACGCAGTATTCGGGTCCATATTTTTACCAGTTGTCACGAAGAGCTCGGTTACAGATGATGACGGAATCCGATTCCTTCTGGGGACGCTCCGGTGTGTTGCGTTATTATTTGTTCCACCCAATTTGGTAAGTATCCAACCACCCTCTAAGCCAACCGTTGATTAATCCTGCCTATGTATATATTTGTGTATGAATTTCTGCTTGTATTGTGTATGTTACTAGGGCGAACAATCGGAATGTTGGCATATAGCAATTTATGTCATCTTTCTGCTTGAATCAAGTGGTTGAAGACAGCTACATATTTTACTCCTGGTTCAGTTACACCAGCCGGTGACGGAAGTTTTGGAATGTCGACGCAAACATAGTAAAAGCCTTCCATCTGAAATTCGATTAAAGACTGTTGAAGTATTGCAAAGATCCGACATGTGCTTACATGAAATAGCAAACCGATCCGCAATACCACAGTTTCAACACTTTACCGCTCGGTTACGCGATTCTGTAGTATGTCCGGACCAGGACTGAGACAAATATTGTCCAAATCATTTTACGAACGACGCGTTATCATCATCCTATCAAAAATGCGAATAGCGACCAACCATAAATCAGTCAGCATTCTAACGCACTTAACTCCTTTGGCTCCATATGTGTTCCTAGATAGCCAGAAACTAGCCTGACATTATATCAATGTTCAAAGCCTTTCAATTAGCTGGCCGAACTGAAAGGTCGCGAAATTTCGAATGCATGCGACATCATCGTTGTCACGAAGTCATGATAACACTGGAATGACGGACGCTGTGTGTCGCTGCCGGGCATGCCAGTCATATGAAAGGACAGGCTTACGGAAGGAGGAGGGTTAATTTTTATTACCGAAGCGACCTACTGTGCGAGGCCGTTATGAATACAGACTTCCAATTCACCGATTCACTTTGGTTCAGGCTGCAGGTACATGACAGAGACCCCTGCCTTATAGCTTTGGTGTACCGCCCTCAAAATCTACACTGGAACAGGACTGTCACCTTGCGAAAGCTTTAAGATGCAAGCGAAAGCAAAAGGACACCCACATCCCTATCATGGATGATTTGAATGTACACTGTTTAGCTTTCCTGCTGCAATCGGAGAACCATTGAAAGCGGATCCACAAGAGCTCCTAACCAATGTTTCACATTACAATCACGTCATTGAATACTGAATATTGGTTAGAAGCAGCGGGTAGAGCTTGCTCTGTGTAGCTGCATCAGTCGTCACTCATGGACGAATACCCGTAATATTGTGTACCGCTCGATATATTTTGCATCGGCAAAGTGTTCGTCAAGTAACTTCTTTAATTCCGACATTGAGTTTGTATCTACTGCGTGCTGTGGCAGGTCTTTCCAGACATTCAACACTCTGCGTTCGGAACAGAGTTGGTGAGCGACCCGCTTCAAATCCGGTACGACAAGCTTATACCAATGTCTTCGTGTGCTCCTTGGTTTGCGCAGATGAAGCAGCGGTCTCAACATAGGGTAATCACCCAGACGTAATATCCGGTGAGTCCTGATGAGGTCAATCCGCATTCGACGATAAGCTAGGGTGTACAACCTTAATTTCTTACACCCGTCTTCGTACTTCACACCACGTAAGTTGGGAATCAACCTTGTGGCTACATGCTGCACTCGCTCAATCTTTTCTACCTCACCCCGTGTGATAGGACAAAACGCGGGAGAGCCATACCGTAGCATTGGTCGTATTATTGAAACGAAGAGGCGAGAGGCAATCTCTTCGGACCAAGTGCTGAAGCTGCGTCTGAGCGTCCAAAGCATACGAAGGCTGTTTTGGTAAATCCTATTCGTATTGTCCATGGACTTTAGGTCGCAGCGTCAGAGTACACCGACGTCGCGCACAAAAGGGGCGGGATGCAACGGTTGACCAGCCATCGTGTATGTTCGACTGTGCTCACACTTCATGAATTGCGACTTGACCGGGTGGATCCGGAGGTTGACCTCTGCAGACCACGTGCAGAGGCGGTAGAGGTGCTGCTGAAGCAAATCACAACCATTGGGTGTTTGGATTACTATCCACACTTTCAAGTCATCTGCGACCAACACATAAGGAGATTGAAGTAGCTGAGGCATATCGTGTACATGGATCAGAAACAAAATCGGCCCCAGTGCAGTGCCTTGGGGTACGCCGCTGCTCGATGGATACCAGTCGGTTAAATGGTTGTCAATCTGGACCTTCCGCTTTCGATCAACAAGGAAATTCCTGATCCATTGGTGTAGTTATCCACCAACACCGTACATCTTCAGCCTGTCGGGGAGCACATTATACCTACTCTTTTCAGAACAGTCAATAGACCATCTTTTCTGGACCTTGTGTTCAGCAACGAGGAACATATGATTTCTGTATTGATTGTAGAATGCTTTCTAGGGTCGCATTGATCATACGCTCATCAGTTTCGAATTCATCTCTTATGCCCAATGTCGTCAACAGAACAGTGAGGTAGTGCTCATTATTAGGCGCTTCTGCCGCTTAACCCAGCTCCTCAGTGCCACAACCTGGCCGTACCTCCCTGGAGGCCACCCGGAAGTAACGGCTCGAATTCGTCAGCAAATTCAGTCAACTGGTTACGGATGCCTCGGAGACAAGGGTTTTCAATGGGCCCAAAACCGTTTCTTTCGGGAGGAGCAGAACTGGAAACTGGATGACTCTACGCAGCGCAATCTGCCGAGAGTACAGAGCATCACCAACGCCGAATACGTGGGACGACTATGTAGCCCATTTTAAACAATGCACCCAACTACTCAAAGACAGTGGAACTATGAATAGAGACGTGTTCAGTGCTAACTAATAATAATAGTTTTTCTAATCAGAGCTTACTGCACTGAAGCAGGCTTGCCAAATTAACCATTGGCATAAATCACAACAATATTTATCATCATCTTCTGAAAATGATGTCATAATATAAAGTTGGTAGCACAGTATAACTCTTTGGGATGTGGGACGAATTTTATCGCCCGGGGTTTGCAACACCTGGTAATCCCGCTTCATTTAGATTGCTCTTTCACCACATAACCGGGGTTAAAAGCGGCACGGCAATGCATCCGCACGTTTGCATTACATGATAGCATTTTCTAACCTGGTGTCAACGCATCAGAAAAAATCTGTGTGCTCAGTTTCACTTCCTGCTGAGCTCAACATTTACTTCATTTATCTGGCGCTAATTTATTCTCAGGATTATGCAAACTTTCTTCATTTGATATCTCACAAGCATTCGTTTTTCTATAAGTTAATAATGGATCCAATGTTTCCGAACCATGGGCAATAATTAACTGATTCAGACAGGAGCAAATAAGGCGAGTTAGTCTGCCGATATGAAACGCCAGGTATTTGTCTATTCGCATCCGTTGGTGGGGCCAACAATCACGTCAATAGGGAGGCGTCTCTTAGGTCATAATGGATTCCGGGGGGCAGCAGTCCCAACCGGAACGGCACATTTGCAATCAAATGGTTTAAGGGCCACAGTAACATGGTTTCGATAGAAGATCTTCGAATGCGAGCGTTTGCTGAAAAAGTTACTATCAAGGGCCACTGGCTTTAAACAGTTACATTTGTGAGACCTAATGGGGTGCATTGCCCATACCGTCCCATGGTGCCGTCGTAGCCTTGGGTTACTATCACACGGATTTCCTTTCCGGCGTAAACCATACTCTTTTTTCTGCGGAATCCATACGGCAAGCGGTATGCGTATTATCGGATCTGCGTGTAATGCGGCGTAAACCATATGCGTCTCTCAGGACCAACAAAGTTGGAAGATGTCAACATTAACGTCTAGGTATCCATCAGACTCTCAGATTTTAAACTCAATAGGCGACAGTTGAACCGAGATCATTAACGACACAGCAGCACTTAGAAGAGCCGTGCCCAAATGGGAAGATGTCGCATTGAAGAAAATGAATGTTCGGCACCCATACGCTGCAAAATGCTTAACCATAAACGATATCATTCCAACAGACGTGAGGAAGCGTTATTATTTTATGGCGACTGTGTGATCTGCTTCATCATTTATGCCACCATATGAAGTCCCCAGGTCTCTGTCTCACCGGATGTAGTTGGGAAAAACAGGATTACAAGGGAGTAGCAAATCACAAGTCGGAATTTTTTCTCGCATATAATGAGAGCGGCTAACCAAGCTTACTTATGATTTAAACATAAAGTAAGACTTCCACTTCACCGGTAAAAAATGTAAGTTGGCGAGCTACTTAGGGTGGTGAACTTTGATGGAACATGTGGTCATTTGAAATGCAAGAGAATAATTGGGTCTAGATACTCACCTCGTACGAGCAAATTATCACCAGACGATACTCGTGTTCCCTTGTCATTGGTCGCGGCACATTCATATTTGCCTTCATCATCCTCCACAAGGTTCGCGATTTTCAGATTTCCATCTTCTGGTTAGGTAAAGAAAGGCATAGTTGACATATTATGCCTAACTCATCCGGTATTATATTCTACTGGGTCGTGGAATGAAGGCACTGTGTAGTGGTTTATAGATCAGCTGTTGGTGCTCCAACATTTTGAATATCCATCAAAATATGTATTTGAGGCGAACCCAAATGAAACACCTGGACCTAATCACTGCGTATAATTGGAAGGGTAAAATTAAAGGCGCTTCCAAAAACTAGTAGATTAGGTAATGACATGCTCACAGCTATTTACTGTCAAGACCCTTGAATGTTAACAAATACTATGCAAAACTGCATACTAGTTTAGTCAAAATCTTGAGTGATACTTTGATGCCTCGTGCGACTGCCACTGAGAAGTTCACTAGATCTGCCAAGCAGCATGCAACCACCACGCTCGCCTGACCGATGTGCGCCGCTCTCAAAGCTGTAAAAGTACAGAACGCTAACCAACCCACTGGGTCAGGTAACGACACCAAATTGAATGGCAGAAAGGCGAAACCGAAGAGACTCCCATCGAAAGGCATTTGCGGGTTAGGAGAATGACATCGAGTAGTAAAAATCGGTCTGGCTTGTTCGCACTGTTTGGAATGGTACCATAAGAAATGTGCTAATGCGTCCCAACAACAGTTACGGGAGCGAAATAGCTCCCAAGATGCGTTTTGGTTCTGTACTGCGTGTTCCACCATCCCCCTCGTTAAGTGCTTGCTTATCCTAGCTGAGAAATGCGACCGCTTAATCGCAGAAGCGGAGCAGAGGATAAACAATAAGATTACTTCAATGGAAGCGAATGTGGACCACAGAAGCGTAGCGGCTGCTAAGCAACGGAATGCTGAACAACCCGCTTCTCCTGCAACGCAATCAGCCACGTCTCCATCTCCATTGTCCTCTCCAAATTTGGTAGAACGCCGGATAAAGACAGACTGTACCTACGTGAATCAAACATTACTCACAGCAACGAAAATCAAGCACCATTCAAAACGTCTGGATAAGCAAATTCCACTAGACGTGACATCTAGTATTAACAATGATGAAGCAGCCAAACACCAACCCTTGGTACCTATAGCTCAAATATCTCTTGACGAGACTAAGCCTCCCAGAACATCGGTTACATATGAAGAGATTGCTGCAAGGGTCCACCGAGAGGCTGCCGTTGCGTCCTCTTCCATTGTAAACACCGTTAACGCGAATAGAGAGAAAAAGAGCAAGCAATCACTTGTCAACAAGTCAAGACAAATGAGTACCATACCTTGTAGATCGATTAAAAAGGGATCCAACAACAGTGCTCGGACTGTGGTCTGCTCAAATGTCCCTGAATCTACCGCCATCACATTGCGGGATAAGTTATCAGACGACGAAGACCAATGG
Organism: Dicrocoelium dendriticum; assembly: GCA_944474145.2. NCBI lineage: Eukaryota > Metazoa > Platyhelminthes > Trematoda > Plagiorchiida > Dicrocoeliidae > Dicrocoelium > Dicrocoelium dendriticum. The sequence continues at coordinate 123,577 of CALYDF020000420.1, forward strand.
AATTCATTGTGTATGCAGATGAGTATCAAAGCCAAGCCCATAAACTTGTTACGAATTAATCGGCATCTGAACTCGCCACACTATGGTGAACCCAAACTTATTCGAGTTACTCTAGAATCCTCCCCCGACGTAGAAAACGTTTTGCTCTCCGCAAGCGGGCTAAAACGCGAATCATGTGGGATACGTCTCTTGGAGCGCACGACAACCAAAACGAAACACTGAAGCGGGGCACAGCAAGCAAGACCGCCGAAACACAGTCTTCATACATGGCGTGCCAGAACATCCTTCTAACGATATGCAAGAGACCGGAAAGCCCGATTTAGAACAGTGGCGGTTCATTCGCGAAACACTTTCTTTGGATAATGTTGTGGCACTGTTGCTCACCAGGATACCTGTCTCATCGAATTATAGAGGACACGGCCCTAGAATCCTAAAGCTTGTGGTTCAGTCAGAGCAACAAGCAAAGGATGTTTTGGATCGATGGCGGAGAAATCGGAAACATCTTCCTTCCGAAATTCGGTTAAAGGTCGCAAACAATTTGCACAGCTCAAATATTAAAGAAACTGAAGCAGCAAGCATACTGACGAATGTGCAGAAGCGTAACTTGACTGCTGCTTTAATTGACTCTGAAGTAGGTCTAAACGAAGGCTGGGACGCACCTTGGCCGAATCAAGTTGCAAACGAGGTATCATTAACCCATCAAACAAACGAGCAACTGCCGACCTCCCATCGGTCGGCATTCTCCCACACTTGACAGCTTCACCTATCTGCGGGACTCTAGAGACCGAGAAACTGGCCTGCTTTTATACAAATGCTCAGGGACTTTCTAACAAACTGGCTGAACTGAAAGATCGCCAAGCTTCCGGCTCGTATGATGTCATTGGTATCACCGAGACATGGTTGCACACGGGAATGACGGACGCTGAAGTGTCGCTACCCGGCATGTCGCTGATCCGGAACGACAAGCTCACAAAAGGAGGAGGGGTAATCCTGTACTATGTAAACGACTTAGAGTGCGAAGCCGTAGAGGATTCAGACTCGCAGTTACCTGACTCTCTTTGGTGCCGGTTGCAGTTAAAAGGCAGGGACGCTTGCCTTATTGTCTTGGTGTACCGCGCCCCTAACTCAACACCTGAAACCGACTAACACCTAGCGGCTGCTATAAGGTGCAGTTTACAACAAAAGTACACTCACATTCTTATCATGGGGGATTTCAACGTACATTGCTTAGAAGCCCCTGCAACGATCGGAGAACAATTAAAAACCGATCTACAAGATCTAGTAACTACTGTTCCTCTTTACAACCACATCAATTTGCCCACTCGGTTCAGAACTGGTAACAGGCCATCTGTGCTAGATCTTGTGCTTACCAACGAGGAGCATATGATTGATGCGTTGGTTTTAGACTGCCCGTTGGGTCGCAGTGATCCCACGGTCATCAGTTTCAATTTTGTCTGCTATGCAGAATATCTGAATGATAACAATGATACTGTGCGAACCATCACAAGGTACGACCGACTCGCCCAGCTCGTCAGCGTCACAACTTGGTCTTTCCTCGAAGAAGAACCCCCGGAAGTCGTCTGGCTCGAGTTCGTCAACACATTCAGTCAGCTGATTGCACAGGCTTCAGAGATAAAACCTTGCAATAATTGCAAATCAGTTTCTTTCGTTAGAAGCAGAACTCGAAAATGGATGACAGTACGCAAGGCAGCATAAAGATGTACATAGAAGCTCCAGCACCAGAAACCTGGGACAACTACGTAACCGAACGTAACCACTGCACTCAACTGTTAAGAGAAGACAAAACCGCCTATCAGCAGAACATCGCAACAACCTTCAGTGCTAACCACAAACTGCTGTACAAGCGCATTAATAGCCTACGAAAGGTGAGCCAATGATTTCTTCCACTCAAGAGGGCTGATGGCCCAACAAGAACGTCTACGGAAGCTGCAAACGCGCTGCAGATGAAACACACCCCCACGTTTCAAAGAGTCTTGTCACCAAGCGATCTACCAATTTTGTATTCTGCCCGCCAGGACTAACCCACATCAATTTAACCGCAGAGGTTGTATTGCAAAAGCTGACTTCTCTACGCAAGCACAGCTCGCCGGGTGTCGACACCATTCGTCCAGAGTCATTGGGAGCAGCAGCAAACCAATTGGCAGGACCTTTAGCGCAGTTTTTCCAGCACTGCTTAGACCAGAACCAAGTTCCCGCCATGTGGAAGCATGGAATAATAAGCCCGATCCACAGCGGTGGAAGCAGAACTGATTCCTCCAACTACCGCCTCGTAACTCTTCTTCCTATACTCTCCAAGTTCATGGAATCCATAGTTGCCGATGCACTGGTGTGCTATCTGGAAAACTGCAACCTCATCACTCCTGAACAGCACGGTTTCCGTCGACAGCGGTCATGTACAACTAATTTACCAATCGCGCGCAGTAGCTGGACCGACGCAGCTGTCGCTGGAGAAAGTGTTGATGTGATCTACCTGGATTTTTCCAAGGCTTTCGATCGTCTAGACCATCGGATACTATCCTCCATGCTCCAGAATAAGGGGACCGGCGGCCCTCTTTTAAGCTGGATCGCCAACTTTCTACTTCAACGGCAATTAGTGGTCGGAGTTCGGAGCTCTTTATCGAACCCCATAGAAGTCGAGTGTGGTGTGCCGCGAGGCTCGGTTCTAGGTCCACGTTTGTTTTTGGTGTTTATTAATGACCTTGCACAAGGAATCGCTTCAAACTTCCAAATGTTTGCCGACGATATCTAGATCTGGCACAGGATCCAAGCGAACACCGACCAACATGTGCTTCAGAGTGATTAAGATACGGTGTATCAATGGTCGACCCAAAACTCATTGCATTTCAACGTCAGTAAATGCAAGGTGCTTTCCATCCGACATCAGAGCAGCTACTCTTACCGACTCGGAACGGATGTACTGCAACAATCAACTCTCGAACGTGACTTTGTTGTCCTGGTTCAAGATGAGTTGGGTTGCTCCAGGCAATCTGAAAAGGCCTCGAAGACCGGTAACCAACACGTCGGGCTGTTGAGGCGGGCGTTTGGACAAATAAACAGCTCCATATTTCGATAAATGATCGGTGTTTATGTTCGCCCCCATGTCGAATACGCAATTCAAGCCTGGCATCCATGGCTGAAACACGACCTTAATGCACTGGAGCAGCCACAACGCCGGGCATCTAAGAACGTAATTGGAATGCGCAATCTTTCCTACCAGGAGAGGCTGCAACGATTGGGGGTGTTCAGTGGAAGATATCGCAGACTACGAGGCGACCTGATTATGGCATACTTGATTCTGCGAGACCCACATCATGTGTGCCGCCCTTTACTGCAACTCAGCAGCAATACAAACCTGAGGGGCCACACATTAAGACTCGCAGAACAATACTGTCGTTTGGAGTGCCGCAGAAATTTCCTTTCCATCCGTGTCTGTCACGCGTGGAATGCTCTCCCAGAATCGGTCGTCTCTGCACCGACACTAACAGTATTTAAAAGACGGTTAGACGATGCACTCAGCCACTTACACTTTGTTACTTAACACTACGTCTCCATCCTACACCTGGAGTTTACCATGGAATTATTTGTTGTTAACTGTGAGTGCTGTGAATCTAAGAGGATCGCAGGACTACAGCGAAGCAAACGATAAGCCCTTATTTTCATATTTAAAGTATGAACTATTTTACTATCCTTATCATCATTATTGTTATGTTGATATCCCCTGCAACTATCCAACGGGATTTGTAAAGCAACGCTTCTTAACCCGTATAAATTCATTGTTCATTTTCATGCTCTCATCTGGCTATCCCGTGATCACGCGTCACGCACACCAAACGGTACAGCAGAACTGCATGTTAGCCGACCACTCAAAGGACTGAACCAAAGTGGTCTACATATGGTGGTGGCTAATATACTGGTCTGGATCCATGAGGAGGTTCGACCAATAACAAATGGAAAGGTCAAATTAGAGATGCGATCAGGATGTAGATATTGTCAACTTTGGTTTCACTGTAATTGCCTTAGCTGAGGCATATCCAAAGAATAATTTCTCAATTTTGTGCCGTCATGGGATTCCATCTGTTTTCGCTGGTGAGCAAACAGTGTTACTCTAATTTTGAAGTAATGATCCGTTGAATTCACTCTATTTGCACTTAGTCGGATGGTCAATCGTGTGTCAGCTACATGCGGTAGACTTGTTGAACGGGAGCCTCAGCTACTCAAACCAATTGGAAGATCTGCTCTACTCAAACACAATTGGTAAAGGGAGAAACAAAACCACAATTCTAAGTATAATAATTTTTCAAAGTCGCGAAACGTTTATATGCTGCGGAATCCGCAGCGGAACTTGAAATATTAGTTTCCAGATGGACCACGTGCAAGAAGACCTCGCAACATAGGCCCGAAGAGTAAGAGACACAATGCATTATATATTCTCAGATCAGTTTAAAAGGAAATTGTTGAAGTGAATCTAGTGGAAACTGGTACACCTGTGAAACAGGAATAAGTGTTGATAGCGTAATTTATGCATTCATTGATCGGATTGTTCGCTGATACTGGCAGTGTGGTTGAAATCGCGTCCTCATTAAATGTGGTGAGACAATCAGTGTGTCGTTGTGTGGCGCAGTGTACTGGAGCGGATCTTCAAAGAGGGCACATGTACTAACGGTCCCGCAGTCCCCCTCATTTCTGTGGTTTGTCTAACTCACACTTTAAACAATTGCTTAGCCAACGCAAATACGATATAAATAGAAAAGCCTTGTATATTTCCACTGCTTATCTCCGATACAATGGCCTGTCATGTTGAGTCAAGCCACAATAAGTTAGTGATTCTAACGCCGATATCCGTCACATATCTAATTAGGAAGTGCTTTATTTACCCTTCATTTGAATAGGAATTTATCGCTTAATACTGATGTGAAAGGTATTACTCAACTATGAGGTGGAATAGAAACTTTAAAGAAAGAACGGCAGCCACTTGCTGGGGAGCGATGCATGTCCCAAAATGCAGTCTAGGATAAATGCATCTCAGCGGTTGGATTCAAGCATGGACAATGTAGGCAGTAAGGTGACTCACGCAGCTGGGTGAATCGCGGATTACCAGTGTCCACGGGTACACTGTCTTTGTACCAGGTGACGACCGGTGGTGGACTTCCACTGGTACGACATTCCAGCTCAACACCGGAGTTCTTCTTCGCCACGATCACCGAGAATGAATTAAGAAACTGAGGGAAACCAGGGGGCGTCGCTTGTTGAGCACATAGAAATAGCGGAAATGGAGAAGGATAATAAAAGTGGTGAGCGGATTTAGCTACACAAGCTAATTTGACTAGACTGATTTGCCATCTAAATCTTATGGGGCTTTTGTGCTTTAGGAAATCTGGGACAGTGTTTGCAGCCAAACAAAGCATGTATACTTGTTTCCCTTATGATTTTGGAAATTCAAAATATTTTTGCTGAAAACACTCATTTCAAACTGCTGATTGATATGCAATTTCTGTCAACATTCCTGTCTACATTCAGACCTTAATTTCCTGTATAGTGTGTGCACCTGTGTGGCGTAAATCGTACACAATATACATGGTGTTGCTTAACCCATTCGGTTATGTTTAAAATTCCGGTCTGAATCATTTCGAATGATCGAGGATCCGAAAAAATCTTTGCGATAATATGCATAACACCCAAACGCAAGCCCAGTTTGAGTGAATTTGCAGTGCACACCTATAATCAGAAATGTTCCAAACCTTGTTCTTACAAAATTGATTCGTTCGAAGTTGGTCAATTCGAACTGGTCCACAGTATTGAGGTGAGTTTCAGCAGTCGGGGAGCTAGTACAATTAAATGGTCACTCCATAAGTAACGCGTGACCTCACTTTGCTAAATTGCAGCATTTAAAGCACCAACTTATCGAAAAATTGGTAATAGAGAAATCAGTCTATTAAAGTCAGGGCAAAATCCAAATAAACTTTATGTATCCAGATGTGTATATTTTCAGCACTTTAAAATCTCGACTACGGACGGAGTAAAATTAAAATACGGGAACGGTAAAATTTTATGAATAGAAAAGAGGGCATAGTGCGCAGATATCATTTAAATAAACGATCAGTATAAACGCGCAAGTTAAACATTTCCAGACCGAAGATTCTAATGCTGCAATCTGTTAACAGACCAGTGTTGCAAGCTAGATTTCTATTCGAGTCAGTTCAGTACCAAGTGCGCAGTACCGAGTTTTTCTTAAAAAGTAAGTGAAACATAGCAGTGGTGACCCTGAAAGCAGTTTGACAGTAGTCAATGCTAAACTTTTCCGAGAAAAGTAACGTGTCCATTGCGAGATGGTAAATGCGATGTTCAGTGAAAACGGTACGGCCGAATAAACCTAGTACTACTTACTTGGAAAAGTACGACCAATCGTTAGGATCGAGAGTCAATGAATTCATTTCATTTGCGATGCGGCCTTCTTGAGTACCATGACGGAGGTTCAATTCAGTACAACTCACCGCCCAATTGTGAGTTTTATGACAAACCAAAACCTATGGATATTCCGTATCATCCGCTTTAGCCTGTTACCCTCATGGTGAATTTGCAAACAGCCTACTATTATAATACCCATGTAAAAATCTAGTAAGGAGAATGTTTAGTAGAGCAGAAGGTTACGTACATCCGGCCACCTCTGATTAAAAGTGCTGATATTTCAGACGAAATCGTTGCTCTACCGAGGCAAATAACAACTACGTGTGAGCATGATGCTTTTGGATGCTTTTTAAGAACAGGACACCAGCAGAATTTGAAGCTAGGAAAAACGAAAATGCGTATTGCGCTCCAGACGTAAGGGAGGCTTACCCGTGCTCCTGTGTGCAACTAGGGTTGGCAGTTCAAACAATTTCAATAAGCACTACAACAAATCACCCCAATAACATTATTATGGTTTAAAATAATAGGCTTTGCATTTGATACAACAACCAATGCGAATCGTTTGATACCAAAAGTGATATTTCTCTTTGGTGTTGTGGATTTGTGCCATGTGGGGGACGCTTAGCCATATACAAAATGCATACTATACACCCAAGCAATGAACCAGCGAAAATAGACAACATATGGTCACTGAAAACGTATAATCAAGTGCGAATGTATTCTCCAGACTCATGCAACGTTACATTCTGAATAACTTCATGTCCGACTATTTGGGGTCTATCCAATTCATTGCTTAACTTAAAAAGCATAGTTTTAGCTGCTTAATAGGTGGTAACTTTTTAATACCTATAAAACATCTCCCATACATCCACTAGAGAGGGTCGTGCAAACTTCCGCGATAAAAGAACCAAACCGGAAGAGGATCAAATTGATGACGCTGATCAAGAAGATGGGATTCATTCTAAATCGCATAAACCTAAGTGGAAACTGAAAAGCCTACCAGAGTTTTGCCGATTTATCATTTATGGCTCGCTTGAATATGTATTGTTTTAACCTTGCGCAGTTCAACTCCTCCGACTGATTGTCAACATACACGTATATATAAATTATATAGATAATGACCTGTACTCATCACAGTTGTGTTCGTTGGTTAAATCGAGCAAATATATAGATAGTTACTTAGTTATAACAGTAATTGCTCGGTCTGTCCTAATGCAATCCGGAAGTGTTGAATTTAGTAACGTCAAAACCTAACTTGATGAATAAAAACATATAAACCTACCAGCTTCATTGCCAAGTACAGTCAATTTGGCACTGTGCTCTGCTCTTCCTAGCGCGTTCGTAGCAGTGCAAGTAATAACATTCCCGTTATACTGCGGCAAGACGTTGGTAATCCGGAATACCGAACCTCGAGGTGCTCGGATGGCCGTTCCGTAGCGTGCTTCATTTCCCATGCCACCTCCTCCGGACACCTAATGAAAACGTGTGAAAATTGTGATTATTGAACCCTGTCCGCAGAATGAGGAAATAATTAAATATGCGTGTCCTTTAAATCGGTCGTTGCCTTTTCACTGGAACATCCCTCTTACCTTATGTGCTGCGGATTTATTAGGTTTCGCTTAGCTTTTTAACATCTTCCGTTAGGCTAGATACAAGGTGACTATTGCTAACGCTCTCTGTGCTCCATGCTGAGGCTGATGTCGCATTTATGATGTTACTTCACCGCAGTTGGGCTAAAACAACTTACACTTAAACTAGGTCTTTTTTAAGCTGGATAAATTTCATTCCACTTTATTTGGTTTGTTCTGCTTACCGGAATTATCTCCTATTAACTTGCCACAATGCTGTCACTAATTTTGGACACATTATTTAACTGTATTGCGTGTGTAGCATTTTTGAGTAAATGCTGGACATTTTGTGCTAATCGCGGATTTCTTGCTAACCAACTTACTTCAAATGCTAATTTAGAAAAGTTATGTCGGCATTGCCGTATGCTTTAACATATATGTTTTATTTGCTAATGATATTTCAAGCAATTGGCTGTTGTTTGAAATCCCCGGTGTGGCTGCGCTTAATGTGCACGTTGACAGGGCGCCTACCTGTCTGTTACCCACTACCTCGTCCACATAGCTCCAGCAGACAGTTGGTCGTTGCTGGAGGGGACGGGGTGCACGATCCTTGTGGTCGTGCTAGGCTCGAAGAGTGGTTCCATGCGCTCAATGTGGAGTGGACTACGGTCCACCGCCTTGTGTGCGCTTGATTCCCAAATACAGCGTGCTTATATTTGCCTATGAAGGAGTGTGTGCCGGCTCCGTTAATGAAACATGGTTCACATCCGCATGCCACCCGGTCTTATTTCTCCTTGTTTACACTGAATATGGGGTGTGTGGACGGAGCTGTGGGTGGTGCGTCGCAAACCAACCATAGTCCCTCTGTAGGCGCAGGCGTCCTGTGGCTGTCCCCTTGTAGGTCGCAGTGATAGGCAACTACGGAAAATGATGCCACCAGCCATTGCTCTCTGCCCGTTTTTGGATTAGACTTTAAGATACCGCGCGGATCGCGCAAATTTATTAGCAAATATTCTGTAACTGATGAAACCCTCGTTTGGGTCGGTAAACTAGTCTTCGACACTGTAAATTAAACATCATGCAGATTCGAGATAACTTTTTGAGTGAGAGTTGTACTTTTAATGCCACATTCCCGGTTGTGAACTCTTGCATTATTAGTAACGTTGTTTTATGATATCCGTATTGTATATTGTAAAAGGCTGAAAATGTTCCTACTTGGTGATATATACCTTGTGGTTACTTGAATTGAGTACTTACAATGACTCGTCTTTCGTTAAATTAATGTACTGGAACCGTCTATTATACATGTTCCTTCCGAGTTGACACCAATAACGTAGAGTGATATATGTTATTTTATCATATTTAGTCACCAAAGGAGAATGTAATGAACTGATTAGTTTCAATCACTATTCTGGGCTTTGTCAAATTGTGTGAGCGGATTTGGCAAAAGTGGATTATTTGTGTAGACCAATCAATCGTTAGCATTGTGTAAATTTTGAAGTGGGTCCACATCTATAGAGAAGTTAGTTTGGTGAACTGCGCACTTGATTGTAATCAAGGACTTGGGTTAAATCTGCTTCGGAGTTAGTGCCGTAGGTACCAGAGATTCAGTGGGCTTACTCTCATGCCTCCTTCTAAGGGTAGGTTTTGGTTAGTGACTCCGATTTATATTACAAAGTAAGCTTGAAACTGTTGCCAACTTGCGCTTAGAGTAGTCAGCTTTGGAGAAGAGACCGGTCAATTATCGAAGTCTAGAGAATATTGTATAGCCCCGTCTGTCGGCGGTAACTATGTTGACAAAAGTGGACTGGTCTGTTCACGCACGTTCTTGCTTCACTTGTACCTATGACCCATAATCAACTTCTCCCTCAATCGGATCCGTCAGAAAGCATGGATCTAACTGAACCTCGAACTAATGCCGGTTAACTGCCAGCTTCAGTTTCCATATTTGTTGTTACTCCTCTCCAAACTGCCATTGGGACCAGTCAAAAACATCCCCAATATTTTTCCAATATTTCTTTGTATTAACCTGTGTATCACTTCCACATTTCTAACACAAACACAACCCCTATTTTGTGACCCACACGCCTTACAGCAATTGTAAAATGTGACCCCCAAATACACGAATGGCTGAGATTTCTTCTTGAGGTGTCACGAAAGTAGTACACCGTAACGCACAGGCGGTTTACATTTCGACACGAAGTGATGTGCTCTGTCGCTCATGCTACCTATCTTGTCTGAGTGGCAAGACCAGACACCAGCAGTGCAGTGGCGAAGTACTTGCTTTCAAGTGTAGATTGGTGCCTTATGAGCGTGGGATTTGTCCACAAAAGTACACGTTATTGGTAATTCCCGAATGCTATGAAGAAACAATGCGCCGATGTCTGGTCATGCGAGAACTCAGTCTGTATAAGTTACAGGAGAAGCCATAGGATTCTGTGTCCAACAGGCAGCCCTCAAAATTTCAAAATAGCAAAATGAAAAATCTACCGGTAATTCAAAAAATAATAAAATGGGATGGATTACTGGTTAAATTTGAAGATTTGCTTGATAGCTTTGCAGAAAAATGCAGCAAAGAAAGCACATCACTTGGTTGGAGTGCACACTATGTGATTGGATTGCAAAGCGCAATCTCAGTGTAGACCGGGATTCACTTTGAAGTGAACCTTCGTCATTGCGACCACTGGGCAACATCCAGTTTCCATCCACATCATCATTTGTTTCTTGAAACTGCCACTTCCCATCCCAACATTCACTTAAAGAATGTCAGAATGCTGTTCCTGCCACCGAACATCATCGCGTTGGTTCAACCCCTCGACTAAGGTGATATTCAAGTGTTTAAATTAGATTTTAGCAAGAAACAGCCTCATATATTACGATCATCGAATCACACCGTTATTTGTTCGAAAGTGAGATCATGAAAAGAGTAAACTTATTGGACGTGTTCTAGATCGCTGTCTTATGAAAATAATAGGAAAACTTAACCATCACTAAGTGCTTATGTAAAACCAGGTTCCCTTTTTCTGTAGGCATATTTTGGAGACAGCAATGCAAACTGGATCTGAGCTAAATAAGAAATTTTTTACCTGCGATGACTACTGCATTGGATAATCTGTCAAATTAATTGTTCTGATACCAACTGAGTGACAGTTTCACGGTTGATTCTGATCTAAAAATTTACAACACAACAGAAATAAATTGTGCGTTGCACCCACTGTTAGCTATATCCGCGCTTCTCGGTTATTGTTAATGGTACTGAGGAGACAATACGAAATGCATGCATCTACCAGCGTTCCTCTTCTTACAGTGCCTTCAGTTTGTTTATAGTACTTTCCAGACTCTGGGAACCTGAAGGCAGTGAATTTTCGTTAATGTCACATCAACGTGTGAAGGGCATTTTTCTTAACCAAACATGCGCCTTAACGGGACAGACAGAAATTTGGCATTTGTGTACAGTCGGACAAGTCTTTAACAAATTTCGAAGAAGTTTAAAAAGGAAGGATAGTCAACATTATGTTCAGCAGTTTACGGACCGTATTCGCATTAATATGCAGCTTAAAGATGATGACATTACAAACACACATATAGCTTATTGGCGACGATTCTTTGTGGCTTTCATTAAAGTATTTATTGTCTTCAGCCCTGAGGTACTATTGTCTGGCAAGCAACACATGTAACTTCTGCCATGAGCAATGAGTAGAGAAGGATTAAATTGGTCGTCAGTGGGTGAAATGCACTTACCATCCATTGAATTTTGGGCGACGGATTTCCTTCCACCATACATAAAAAAAGAACCGTCTGCCCAGCGATAGTCGTGATCGGCCTCGGGGGTCGGGTTATACGCGGTTTTTCTGAATGAAGTATAATATCATGAAACACAAGTGAGTAAGATTATAGAATATTGGTTTCAGGTGCTTTTAACATGATGCTGTCCAAAGGACATATAATAAATAATGTGGTATGTTTGAGTATTTGCACAATTTGCGCTTACTTGTAATGTACGCAGAAGCATATGACGGTAGATTCCGATTCTGGCTACCTTAATACAGTATCTCAATGCGTAGTGATCTATTTGGCACAGAATCCATAAAATAATTCTTCTATCTCTTGAAATGATAGAATTCGGAAAATACCGTTATCGCCAGTCAATTGGAGGATGGCCTTGTTGACAGTACCGTGCGCTTTGTGAGCTGCGTTAAATCAACTCGTTTATTAGATAAATAAGGAAAAAATCTTAAAGCGATAAGGTTAAAAGAATGCCATCGATGGTAACCCAATAAGAGAAACCAACTGGAAACTGTGGAAGCACTACCATGGTCTCAATTAGGTGATGCTCTTATGAAGCTGAGATTATACTACTTCACCAAACCAGTACGTTGCTGCATACATTCGAATTCTGATTCAAATACTAGCTACCTACAACAAGCATTTGGACCTAGAGTATGTCCAAGAAGATAGACAAAGCAAGTCAATAATCGATCTCCGATCAACAGAGAGATGCTTATTCAGATAGTCTATATGAGGTTAACCAAACTGATATGCAAAGCAGGAATCAATGCATAATCACATAAATTGGAAACGGTCGAGTGGGTTTTGCGTAGCAGACTTAGAAAGAGGCACTGATGTTGTCAACTAGAATGGCAAATTAATATCCGCAACTAAAATACCAAGTTCCAAGAAGAAAGCGACACTCTCCTCGAGAAGCGGAGCCAAAAGTGTTAGGTACATTTGCATCTCAAGTTGCCGTCTCCTGCGCACACTAATTTAGTTGTATCTGCGTTACCATGTAGATTGACCGGAATGAGAAGGGAATATCCATAGGAGAATGAGGTATAATCTTCTGAACTTGGGGAAAAGCGCTCATAAGTTGCATGCTAATTCGATTTGTCAGCATGCCTTCGATTGCGCCGTGTGCAAAACAATATTGTGGCTCTTCCAAGTGCACCAATAGACCGCAGTATATCCCTCTTCTAATTTGCGGAGGTTTCCACCATCTGGCTGCTGAAATTCAACCTATGCCAGCAACTTGACCTCGTGAGCAATCTAGCCTTGCTTTGGCAAGGTGCACGCTCAGTCAGCCTAGGCCATGGTCACCATCGTTACAGGTTAAAATTGGTTGGTAGTGACCACAATCCTATCACGGTATGTATGTACGACAATGGCCAAGGGGACATAGAACAAACAGAAATTAATCAAGAATGAACAATGAATTTTCACTGGTTAAAAAGCATTAAGAAGCGTTGTTTTCCGAATCCCGTTGGATACTGGGTAGGGAAGGCGAAATAACCATAATGATATTAATAAAAAATAGTGACAGTTGGTACTTTACATATGAAATAAGGACTTAACGTTTGCTCTTCTGTAGCCTCATAATCCGCTTGGATTCATAGCACCGTTAATATCAAATAAATCAATGGTATCCTCCAGCTGTAGGATAAAGACGAAGCACTAAGTGACAAACTGTAACTGGATGAGCGCGTCATCCAACCGTCTTTTAAATACTGCTAATGTTGGTGCAGAGACGTCCGATGCTGAGACAGCATTGCAAGGGTGACAGACATGAATGGAAAAAATTTTCTGCCGCAACGCAGACGGTTAAACAGTTCTGCGAGTTTCAATGGGTGGTCCCTCAGGGTTGTATTTGTGCTGAGTCGCAGTAAACGGCGACACACATGATATGTTTCTCACAGAATCAAGTATGCACTAATCAGTTAGCCTGGTAGTCTGCGATAGCTTCCGCTATATACCTCAATCGTTGCAACCTCTCCTGGTGTAAAAGCTTACGTATTCCAATTACCTTCTTAGATGCTCAAGTGCATTACGGTTGTGTTTCATCCATGGATGCCAGGCTTGGGTTGCGTATTCGACTTGGAGAGCGGACATACAAAGTGAGCATTTCTCAAACTATGCAGATGTTTGTTTGTTCAAACGCCCGTCGAAACAGCCCGAAGTGTTGGTTTTCAGTCTTTGAGACCTTTACGGATTACCTGGAGCAATACAAGTCATATTGAACCAGGACACTTAAGTCACGTTCGAGAGTTGATTGTTTCAATACATTCGTTCTGAATCGGTATGAATAGATGCTCTGATGTCAGATGCAAAGTACCTTGCATTAACTAAGGTTGAAATGCAATCAATTTTGGGTTGACCATTGATATACCGTATCTAGGTCACTCTGACGTAGATGCTGGTCTGCGTTCGCCTGAGTCCTGCGCCAAATTTTGAAATCATCGGCAAATAATAGGAACTTTGAAGCGACTCCCTGTTCAACGTCAATATTAAACACCAAAAGCAAACGTAGACCTAGGACTGAGCCTTGCGGCACACCACACTCGACTTGTGTGGGGTCCAATAGAGTGTTCAGAATTCTGACCACTAATTGCCGTTGTAGTTGAAATTTGGCAATCCAGCTTAGAAGAGGGTCGCCGATCCTCTTATTCTGGAGGTTGAAGAGTAGTATCCGATGGTTTAGACGATCGAAAGCCTTGGAAAAACCCAGGCAGATCACATCAACACCTCCTCCAGCGTCAGATGGCTCGGTCCAGCTACTGAGTGTGATTGGTAAATACGTTGTGCATGAACGCTGTTGACGGAAGCCATGCTGCTCAAGCGTGATGATGTTACAATTTGCCAGCTAACGCATCAGTACATCGGCAACTCTGGATTCTATGACCTTGGAGAGTATAGGAAGAAGTGATACTGAGGGCTAGTAGGGGGGCTTCCACCGGCTTTCACCTTTGTGGATCGGGGTTATTATTCCGAACTTCCACCTTTCGGAAACTTAATTCTTGTCTAAATAGCGCTGGAATGACTGAGCTGAAGGTCCTGCCAGTTAGCTTGCTGCTGTTTTCAGTCCCTCTGGAAGGATGGTATCAACACCCGGCGAGTTGTGTTTGCATTAAGACGTCAGTTTTGCCGTGCAACCTCCGCTTTTAGAGTGATGTGAGTTAGTCCTGGCATGAAGACGACAAGTTTGAAAGGTTGCTTGGTGGCAATACTCTCTGAAACTTTGGGGGCATATTTCATCCGCAGCGCGTTTGCTGCTTCCACAGTCGTTATTGTTAAGCCATCGGCCGTCCTAAGCAAGGGAAATCCTCGCCTTACTTTTCGTAGGTTATTGACATGCTTGTACAGCAGTTTGGGGTTAGCTCTGAAGGTTATTGCGATGTTCTGCTGATGGGCGGCTTTGCCTTCTCTTAACATTTGAGTGCAGTGGTTACGTTGGGCTACATAGTTGTCAAAATTTTCTTGTGCTGATGCTTCTCTGTACACTCGTTATGCTGCCTTGCGTACTGTCATACATTTTCGAGTTCTGCTCCTAACGAAAGATACTGACTAACACTCATTGCGAACTATTATCTCTGAAGCCTCAGCAATCACCTGACTTAATGTGTTGACGAACTGGAATCAGGCGACTTCCGGTGGTTGTTTAGCGAGAAACGACCAAGTTGTTGCATTGACGATCTGGGCTAATCGATCGTAGCTTGTGATGGTTCCCACAGTCCCACCGTTCTTATTCCGATATTCCGCATAGCATACGAAGATGAAACTGAT
This sequence comes from Dicrocoelium dendriticum, assembly GCA_944474145.2. Lineage (NCBI taxonomy): Eukaryota > Metazoa > Platyhelminthes > Trematoda > Plagiorchiida > Dicrocoeliidae > Dicrocoelium > Dicrocoelium dendriticum. The sequence continues at coordinate 139,125 of CALYDF020000420.1, forward strand.
CAATGCGTGATCAATGCGAAGTAAAGGGCAGTATAAAACCAACACACCAGTCATATGCTCCTCGTTGGTAAACACAAGATCCAGCACAGATGGTCTGTTCCTGTTCTGAACCGAGTGGGCCAAGTGATTTGGTTGTACACAGAAACAGTGGTTACGAAATCTTGTAGATTGGCTTTGAATTGTTCTCAGTGAAATTTGTGAGCTCTTGGTGGAATAAATATCTAGAGGAATGATTCCAAGTGTAAACTAGAAGAAAGCACCAATTTTAAAGCTTGGTGTTTTCTTAAATCTCCTGAAACCAGTTTTACTGCAACACAACTTGATGGCAAGTTTTGTCAACGTTCTTTTGTGCGTTTTGTTTAACGTGTTTCGTTATCGATCGGCGAAGGCGAGTTGCACTATTAAATTTTCCTGCTTGCGAAAGACAGGATTTATAAAAGTTTTGGAAGCTGTATTTGCTCTGTAGTGTTTTGATCGACACTAGCATCATTTATTCGATGGCATTTTTCTTTGGATTCTTCAAATGAGTGTGCATGTCCTGTTGTTTATTACTATTACGCTGGTGCAAATCAAAATGTTTGATGCCGGATTTAGGTTTTTATACGGACAATTTGATTCGACAGGCCCTTTAGTTTGATCCTGGTTTTTTTTTAAATTCTTTGCTAAAGTTCCGAAAGTAAGATTATTTATAACAAAGTTATATTACGAGCTTAAGTGCAGTGCACTGTGTGGACGTTTGCCACCCTGCAGTAGCTTTGAGTTTCTGTGCTGCTAATGCACCTAGCATGCACCACGGGTTATTCAGACATTTATCTAGATTCAACAACCTGTCCGCTTTCGATCGTGTAATAACTCAACAGAAACATTTTCATCTCCCGTAATTAAGTCTAATGAGAGCAACTTGTTAGTTCAACTGAAGTATTTAAGTTATTTTTCCGTACAGATTAGAAAAAACATGAATTCGCAAAAAGACGTGCTACGTATTCTTAATTTCACTCTTGCTGACGATTTCATTTTTTACCTTCGTAGATACATTGCAGATGAAGAAATAAAGTCTGGAAGTAAAATACAGCTGGATTCTTTATCATGGTTTAGATGGTGGGCAATCCAAGCACGGAACTTAACGTTGCAACGACAGACTAGATGTCCGTGCAAATGGGTTTGACGAATAAAAGCCATTCTAGTGGACAAACACTGCTCTACAGTGGAACACGATCGCTGGAAAGTGTGCGCTACAATGATTCTTATCTTTTTATAAGCTTGTTGATTTCATACCTGGATTATAACTTCTCATTCAAACGTTTACCCAAGAAAAAGTGGTCATTCGACTATAGAGCCTTGGATTCCATCGTTCACTTACCGTCAGTCGCATGAAACAGCCCTAGACAAGTACGTGCTTCAGCGGGGATGAAGATACTGTGGCGAGTTGTGACTCAAGGGACGGTGTCTAAATCAGTGTTTTTCAGTAAACTAATTATCGAAAGTTGTCGGTAGCAAATCAGCTGACTGTTTTCCACAAGAGAAAATCTTCAGGTTGATAAGTATTTTGGCTGTGGGTAACGTTTAAACATCCACAGTACATAATTTAAAGTGCTGACTCTGGGATCAATTGGATTAATCCCCACCGCCAATTTTACGGGTGTACAGAACCATACCAAACCGCCTAAATGTAGCCAAATATCAAAGTAATTATCCGGAATTGAATGTGGGTCGCTCTCGACAAACCAACATGAATTTATCTTCGCTGCTTACAATTCAGTGGAAAAGGTGCATAGATAAAGGTTACGAAATATTTCTCGAATATTGCATTTCCACAGTCAGTGGAAGCATAGCAGCTATTGATCAAAAGTTGCATTGTGTATTCTTCAAGTGTCATTCCTATTAATATACAAGTTCGATCAAATATCAAACCACAGTGGCCAAGTGCAAGTACTTCCAATCAAACGCACAATGTTTTATAGAAAAGGTACGCTTTTAATGTGATGTGAATAATTGATCATTAGTTTTTAAATCCTGTCAGTTCGAACCTGCGTCTATTACTGTCACCTATTTTGTGCCGGATCGCAAATATCTTCCGAGAAGAGAAGCAAACAATTACCGCCATCTAATGAACTCCAACTGCGCAGCATGTAGGGTTTGCGAGCGGTGCAACAACGGTTGTATTGATGAAAGTATCTTGAGTATTTACACATATGTACTCAGATTGAATCCTGCGTGGAGAAACGAAGGTCTAACATGTAACCCCCTTACGAGGAGCATAGGATTTATACTGTGCAAACTTATAGTGCCGTGTAACAGTTCTACTGGACAGCTTCCAAAGGAGCATGCAGTAAGGGGCAACAGATGACGTAATAAGCCGAAGTAGCCTTATAAGTTTTGCCCAGATCATTATTCGAGGTTTTCATCTGAAATGTGACCCACTGACGTTTGTGTATGAAAGGTGGTTATTTAACTAGTGCAAGAGCTTTGTGCAATCAAAATGATGGAAGTACGAGGTATGAACATCCAAACATAGTTTTTTGAATATAAATCGAAGTATGGAGGTATTAAAGTGGGTACATTTCGCTAGTGAACCGAGAAATTACTTCAGCCAAGTGAACCGGTACAAAATTCGCCTAGCATTTTGTGGTAAAGTAGGGTAAAGATTGTTCCACATAACACGATTCAGTGGATAATAATTTTGAAGGTCAACGGGTCAAAACGCCATTACATAACATTTGATTTTTGAGTTAAGATTTAGTGCAATGTGCTTACTCTTTAGCTCATCAGCTTCCGTCCGTAGTGCAGAAAATTTAATCAAATGGCCATCTAAATTTAATCCAGGTCGCATTAAGGAGTCAGCCTTGGAAAGCCCATACGTCCTCAGCTTATCTAAGAATATCGACTTGAGCACCAGCAGTTACAACATGTTTCCCAAGAAAACGACCTCGAGGTGATCGTGCAGTACGATTGTGGTTGCTCGAGACAGGCTGAAAAATCATCAAAAAGAGCCAGTCAACATCTTGGAATACTACGGAGGGTTTTTGCGAAATTTGCGCCATCAACCTTTCCGCAAATGCCGAATGCCTACATGAGGCCTCACGTGGAATATACGATCCAGGCTCCGCGTCCTGCAAGCGCGACATCCATGCACTTGCAGCTCCGTAACGTAGAGCCACCAAACTCGTTAGAGGATTGTTTCATCTCTCCTACCAACGCAGACTGCAGTCCCTGAGATTGTACAGTGGTAAACATTGAGGTCATTGAGGAGACCTAATTATGGTTTACTTAATACTGACGAACCCAACTTACCCATGTCGCAATCTGTTGCAGCTGAGCCAAAATACCAACCTGAGAGTTCATCAGCTAAAACTAGCTACGAACCACAGTCGACTTGACTGTCTACGAAACGTTTTCTCCCTCCGTGTGTCCCGTGCCTGCAATGCTCGCTATTTAGATGGTCGCCTCATGACAATGAAGAAATTACATGCACTACCGGAATCCATGAATACGATGGATAGCAAAGGGCTAAGGAATGCGTAAGTGTTGACGTTGTTGAACTTGGAGGCAGAAGGACGGCGAGCGATATGGATGGATGAGACGAAGTGTAATCTGTTCTGCGCTAGAACAAGAGGATGTTCAGTACGTAGCATCCGCGCGCACTGTATGGTGTCGAACGCCCGGGGACAAAATCAGCACCTGATCAGCGCGACGAATGAGGATGGATTGGTCAGATATTCTGTTCTAAGTGGCAGTTATAATATAGGAAGATGTGTGTGATGGTTGCAGTTACAGCTTCATACCAATGGCATTCATTTCTCCGAGACGGTGGCACGAACTTTCATAAAAACTTGGATATCTGTGCTTGGCACCCCGCCACTGTCAGCACGGATAAAGGACCCCAATTTAACTCTGCACCGACTCGCGACCAACCACATGCTTGGCTGTTCTCATTTACGCACAGGAGTATTTCATCCGGATGCTAACGTTTTAGTCGAGCATTTTCACTGCAAACACAAAGCCCACTCACTGCGACGCAATCGAATTTCAATTTTTCGATCATTCTCGGATCATTTACCGATCATTCTCATCGGTATCCGCAACTGCGAAGGATGATGTCGGTAGTAGTCTCACAGAATTATTCTTCGGTACGACACTGAGACTTCCTCCATAAATAGTACTAGATTCCAGCGACACCGGCGAAAACGATCCTACGTCATGTTTTGCACGACTGGAGCAATGCATCAGCGCCATTCGTCCATGGCCAACACGATTCACTTCTCGAGACCACCACATTCACCCCGACTTACACATGTGTTTTTTTGTTTTCTTACGCATCGATGCGGTTCGCAAGCATTTGACACCGCCTTATGAAGGCCCTTTCAAAGTCATCACTCGCAACTCCTAATCTACCGGTTCATGACGGGCAATTCATGGCCCGACCTTTCAATGAACGATGTTATGGACATTTTGAAGTACACGTGGTGTGGATGGATTGCGACGCGCAATCTTAATGTTCACCCCGATTCCCATTGAGTATACTTTGGTATTTTGACCACGAAGACCGTAGCTGATGCGAATAGTAATTGAGTGTCTCCCATTGAAGTACGCTTATGGTTAATACTCTGCTCTGCTTCTTCGGTTAATCAGTCAAATATCTGGGCTAGAATAACCAGACATTTGACAAGTTGTATGATGGAGCATGCAGTATAGAACCAAAGCGCATATTGTGAGCTATTTCGCTCTTCTACCTGTAGTTAGTATACGTTTGTACATTTCGGATGCTACCATACCAAACAGTGCGAGGAAGGGAAACCTATTTTAATGAATCAATGCCATACTCCAAAGCCGCAAATGCCTTTCGTTTGCAGCCTTTTCGGATTCGCATCTCTACCATTTGTTACCTGACACTCTGGGTTGGTTGGCTTTTTATAGTTTTCCAGCTTTGAGAACTGCGCACATCAGTCAGGCGAGCCTCGTGGTTGCAAGGTCAAATGAGCGGTCGGCGTTATAGCGCCGTCCGAGTGGTGGGTTATGCAGCCGCAAGGTCACAAGCAATGCCGAGTGACTGCTAACTGAATCTAAGCACAACGCTGAACAAAGATTGAGAGATCACATTCTTTCACGGTTGCATTGATAAACGCCGGACTGGAATAACCTTGGACTTTTCGGACTGCCTCGAGGATTCTGTATCGAATGTTGTCACAGAAAGGTGATTGGCTCGATGTGATTGAGTTGTCCACTTGCGCTTACTCACGGATGTCGGTGAAAAAGGTTAGTGATGGCCCAGACTAATCGTAGAATATATCTCCACGTCTGATGGATCAATGTGTAGGGCTAGCAAATCCGGTTCGAATGCGCGTGCAATGACAACCCTGTTAGGAGATGAAGCGATGATAGAGATGAATAATCCAAGTGACGCGGACAACGCACGTCGCGTGTGTGTGTGTGTGTGGATGACCTTGGTTCACAAGTGTGCACCGAGATGCTAATCCTGAGACCCGCTATATCAGAACAGTGCAAACTGATGCCGAGTCAAAGTGTGCGAACTGGATGAAGCGTTCTGGCCGGACGCGGGGGCTTATCGCGGAGCACGAAGCATGAGAACTGCCGTGCAAAATCTGAGAGCTGGGGTGGCTCGATGAGAAGGAGAAGCAGTTTGGACAAACGTCTTTCTTGTGCCTAGGTGAGGGGAATGTTTGAACGCCAAAGTCAGCATTGTTTTGTTAGCGTATGACTCCATCGGTTAAGATACTCCTCTAAGAAGTTGAACTTCAAACCCCTCTACTGGACCTCTACAATAGCGTTTTATTCTCAACGTAAATCGAGTATTGATGACCACGCAGTCGGAATGTTACAAATCAAAAGTGCATCACAACAATGTCCACTTGCAATCAAACATGGTGTGTTTGGCATTACGTTCACTGATTAGTACTCTCACCAAATTCCTACTGCCGCTGCCTTTTTAATTGTATAATTATAAATGGTAGGTTCTGGTGAATTCCGTAATGCTTCACTTGTAGCGTTATGTACCAGATATATTTACTGGTGATCAGGCAGAAAAGCAACATGGCAGTGATATATTTTATAGGATATGCTCGCATTCCGTGTCCCCAGAAATAAATTGCATCCATTCTTTTGTAATCAACCTCTAAGCTAACACCGTTTCATTTTAAAAGAATTAACTCAATTATATAGAAGCCGAAACCAACTACACGGTACATATTAGGTGGAAAGTATAATACTGTCGTCCGAACTCATATACTAATAAAAATAAATGCAATTTTCTTTTCTGAGGTTCAACAGCTGTTCACGAAAGATACATTACCATCGCCACGCTCAGATGATATGATTTTGTAAAATTTTCGTGAAATTAAATGAAATCTTAATAAGCAACACCAAATGCTATATTACATTAGTTTTATCCCATAAGAAGTCATTATAGGTGACAGGAAATCTGTTCAACGAGTGCAAATTTAGTTACCTAGACAAGCTGGAAACCAGAGAAAAGCGAAAACATTTTTATCTTTACTTCTGCTCACTTGCATTTGTTTATACATCGAGAGGCTTGACAGAAGTCGTTTGTTGCGTTTTAAAATCCATTACGAATGGCGAAACCAAGATTTACTTGAAAGCTAGCTACGGTTCTCGTGATCGAAAGACCAAGGTTCATTCAACGGGGCCCGCGGTCAACATTAAGATTGCGCGTCGCAGTCCATTAAAACAACGTGTACTTCAAAATGACCCTCAACGACGTTCATTATACCGTTGTGCCAAGCGTTAACCGTCGTGCCAAGCGTTAACCGTCGTGACCAGGTGGCTTAGGGGTAGCGATCACAACTAACATCCCAATGGTACTGGGTTCGTTGCCTACTAACTCTATCTGAGGAGATTGTAATAACATCTAAACGCATCATAATAGTTCAGTGTTTTCGGGGGCGGCCAACACCCAAGTTATGTTTGCATCAGCTACCCTCCTTGTGATCGAAAGACCAAGGTTTACTTCAATGGGAATTTCGTTCAACATTGAGATTGCGAGTCGAAATCCATCCAAAAAACGTGTAATTCTAAATGACCCTCAATTGAGATAGTGTATAGTGCAAACACAAGCATAGAACATTCGCGATTAATCTGCGACTTTGCTAAAATATGCTGACGACATATTAGTGGGCACAAAATATCGATCCGCCGATTCCTCACTGGGGCTGTAAGATTACCTGAATGACATAAATATTTAGTTCAATGCACGTCACCTGTCTCTTAACGAAGCAAAAGACCATGCTATTCTTTATTCGCTACACAAAGTAGCAAGGTACGTGCAACTCCACACACAGTGTCCAAAGGTGTTTATTGCAGCAATGGATTTCAATCTGCTACATCAGTGAAGTACCTCGGCGTGGTACCGAACTATGATTTACCGTGGAATGTGCATATAAATAAATTTTTCACGAACGTTCGAAGGTTGTTTTCCTGCGCTACGCTTCTGAGAGCCTTCTCCGTCGCGCAGTAGTTGATCCGTCGGATTGTCAGTGCCTGTGTTCTTCCTCCCTGGACGTACTGCTCCCTTGTGAAGTTCCCCGGACTTCTGGGTAAGCAATTTTATTTTAACGTCTGGTATCTACGGCAGTTATCTAGATGTAGCGGCATTCCGATGCATACTTATATAAGCAAAAGTCTTTCTACGCACACTCTATTTCGTGGATGGCACTAACATCTAAGATACTGGTTGATACTGGCCATTCGCTTCACAAAGCATTCTCTTATTATCCGCCAACTTTATCTACTGGAAAGAAGTAGCAGATGTTCTATGCTCGCACAGAAGCCACAACTGGTCTATTATCCCTTATATTTGGGCATTCTGCGAGAACTTAGCTCTATCGTCTTAGACGTAACCAGCCGATTTATGGTATGAAGGTGTTTCTGTCCACGTAGTAAAAACTGATTGATGGTACTTTGCTGTTATTGCATACCTTCTTCTATGTTTCTGAGATCGTGCGTGTAGTAGGTAAATATACACCCTCCAAAGATGTAAAAGGCAGCTTTTGACTTGACATTCTCACAGACCGTTCACATATGAGGCAGTCCTCTTCCGGTTGCTGCTAATTCTGCCCTGACTTGAGTACGTCAGACGACGCTTTACCGACTGGCAGGGTTACGACAGCCCACAACGCCTTCGATAACTCCACCCACCCACGTTCTGTTCACAATTATAAGTCTTAGTTATCTGAACCGCCTCAGCGTTTGACCTATTGCTCTTACTTCTGGCTGAATCACCGCGTCGGTGTCTTAGCTGATTTCGTGTCCTGCGTCTAATATGTTTACGGCCATAGCCGGAACTCTTAGTAGGGTTCTGTATTCAGACTCTTTTCTCCACCCCCCAAGCTAACGGTATTCAAAAGACGTCTGGATGATTCGCTTATCCACTTACATTACGTTGTCTAATCCGAGATGTGTACGATAATTAAACGCGAACAAACGGTGCTCATTCTCAGCTTTCGTGCTTCACTATTTACACACTGCTATTGTGGAATATACATTCGGATATACTACAACTGTATTCATCAATTACTTCGGTCCAAGGAAGCGGCGCACGAGTAAGCGTTGTTGCTTTTTGTCCTTAAGACATACCTTCCCCATATTACTTCCCATATTACTCTACAGTAACAATTCAGTACACATTCTAAAATGTTTATATGAATAAGGGGCGCCTGAATCGCTGGACGCTTAAATTTACGATTTACACTTATGTTTAGTTTTACTTTAACCATCCTACGGGACTTGTAAAGCTATCACTTTTTACTTGTAAAATATCATTGTTCATTGTTCACTGTCCATGGAAACGAAATATGCTTCTTTTGTTCTGGTATCCCTGTGCGTACCTCTCTTGCAGTTTGCAGTATATGACCGTGAACATAATCTTTGTAGCTACTATTATAGACGCTATTCGTTGTCATATTTCTCAGAAGTACATCATTGAAATGCACCATAGCTGAACAACGCATTTAACCTCTTTGGAAATCCACCCTTCTTTTATTCTGTTTTATCACCTACCTCATCGATTCAGAAGTTCCATCTTTATAAGTGATTCTTACTGTCCAAATCCACTACGTCGCGCAGGAGTAGTTAGTACCCTCCGCAACTTACGTTTCACAAACCGCGTCGGATATACATTACCTATTTATTTGCTTACCGCCTCCTTTCGAGTGGCCTACCTGTCCTCTTCCTCTGTACACAGTATTAGATCCGCCACACCACGACGTAGCGGATTAGGACAGTAGAAATTCCTATCAGAAGGAAACCTATGAAGTTATCAGAAACTTGCAAAACAAGCAGCAAATAAGGATGTTTTTTCAAAGAGGTCAAAATTTCCGTTCAGCAATGGTGACGAAACGTTCGGACGGACCAAATCACAGCCTTCGACTATTTTCGGTTTATCCTTCGTCCTTGAGTCTACATTCATTCCAATCGGATTCATCCGCTCCACAACTTGGATATAAAATTGTTAGATTATTCCAAATGCTTCAACATTCTATTCACTTTCGGCCATTTGGATGGAAATGTTAGGGGAATTCAAGCGCGAAACTGCTTCATATTCAAATTCAGGTCGGATATTTGGCTCTCACTGGAGTTTTTTCCAGGCCGCACGAGTGGCACTAACTCGTGCTCATCCAGTGCCGTGTTTAGTCGCTGCAACATACATTGTAGCCACCAATTCACTGCTATCAGTCGAACTCCGCAATTCACCCGTCTTGTATTTTATCGTACCCGCTACTGATCAGAACTGGCACACAATCATTTCCCGTTTGCGCGTGCCAAACATTTAGCTTCAGCTCGCCTGCCGAGTTCAGGGGACCAGCTGCTTGACCTCACGCGCGCGTGCTTCACGTTTGTACGTGCGTTTTGTGTGTGTGTGTGTGTGTGTGTGTGTAGACAACTGCCCTACGCCATCGTTCCACACTCTGAGGGGTTTAACGCCACGACAAGCGTAATCATGGCATCAAACTGACGTATCAACATTCAACTTTGAGAAATCAAACCAGTTTGTTTCCAATGCTTTAACTTGGTGCATGCACCTGAACACAGAAACTCACAGATTGAGATGATCCCACCGTATTCAGTAAGCTAAGAAAAGTGACAGTATTGGGGGGGGGGGAGGAGAAACACCGAAACATCACCTATACGTGGTGTACTTTCCACGCCACCAGCCAAGCGAGTAAAATGCAAGGCCCGAAAAGAAAAGCGAATATGTTCCTCTGCTAAGACAACCTCATTTTAGAACCAAATTAGTGTACTTGGAATCACAAATTAATGAGATGAAAAAAAGCTGACACTATTTGAACCCCTTAATGAACATCTGATTTCGCTTGTCTACCTCAGTAACCCATTGGGAAATACCGATTCTATGCTCATGGGAAAATCTGGGCAGCTAATTACTTATGTTTTCGAAGTGCAGAAAAAATGTGTGGATTAAAACGCGTGCTTGTTTTTGACGTTCCGGACAGCATGGGTTTGGATAACGTGATCTTAACGATTCCGAAATCTTTTAACCTGATTGATGTCTACTGCAGATGCCAACAATGAAAAAAGGACGCCGAAACATTGCTGCCCGATCACTTTCAAATATTTAAGCGATGAACCTGTGCAGCGATTCTTTTATTATGGTCCCGTCCTAGCCTAGCACACACAGTTTAATGGCACTTTGATTAAACCTTACTCCTATAAGATCGGAATTGGCACTGTACCTTGAAAACCGGAAAGTAATAACTAGATCCATTGAGTAATCTCAGTCAAGCGTCCAGTAGATGAGTGCATTCTATGTGGATACCACAAACATCGATTTTGACCTCCATAATTTATTGCAGTGTCAGCTAGCTACAAATCCATCCTACCTTGTTCCAGTGAAACTCCTTCATAGCAAGGTCGGATGAAATGGGTTCTCCTATACCTGAAAACGGCAGTCCCATTAAACTGAACCCCAAATATGAAAAGATTAAGGGAAATGCTAAGTGCTCGAAACACTGGTGCAATGACAGCTGATTGACTACATCACGACCGTGTCTCAACGAGCAGGACACATCTAATGTTAGACACTCTGATGTAATACGTGGTTAGATGGCATTCACGAACGACTTCTTCAATCCTGGGACCAGTGATCACGAAAGCCATATGGCTACGAATTACCCGGTTGCACCCAAAGGTCCACATAGATCAGCTTCCTACAACCACCTGGAAAAATAACCTTTCCTGTCGAATAAGACCAATAATAATTGTCTCTTGGTATGGCCTTGTTGTCATCGCACACTCCACAACAATCAATGCAAGCGTGCAGACAACAGAATGACATAAGCCAATAGGACAATGTAACCCTCTGCTTCACTCCGTGTTCCTTCAACATCTCACGCTGTTTCTTCCTACGACCATTTGATAGCAGTGACCGGAAAGAAATCGTACCCATTCCCGCCTTAGATGCATCCGGCCGTCAGCGTTTCTATCTCACTTATTGTCAAAGTTGTCCAGATGACAAACCGATTGTAGTGTCAAACCAACTGCAGCTTAAGCATGACACCTCGAGTCCCTTGGTGCTCTCAGCTTTCTCGGCATTCACACGTGAAACTCTGTCCCTAGTAACAAACGTTCTAGTGGTTAATTTGGGTGCAGCAATCCCGCGCTTACCTAGCTTATGTACTATGATCGAAAGTAAACACTCTGGTGATCATGCAATAGACAGCGATAATTCCACAATATATGGTATATTTTCAATTATCCTACTTAATGCCAGTTCAAAAAATAACAAAATTCATTTTATAAACACAAGTTCATTGTTTAGTGACACAAACAATCCTGAGGCTGAAACATGGTGTAGGTCAGAAACGCTTGATTATTTTCTGACGATTCCAAACTACCACTTGTTTCAAAGCATCTCGGCATCAGAACAAGCGGAAGCTGTATAAGTCACATTCATAAAACATTTACAGCTAAGCGTATGGCCAACACACAAGTGGAAGATGTTCCTGAAAATATTTGTCTGGATGTCGCAGATGCCCCTTCTTACATATTGCTAGTCTGCATATATAACCACGCGAATGCGCCTAATGTATCACCAACATCTCTTCTGCATTTGATTTTGCATCAGCGTTGCCAAACAGCCAGAATATAATTGCCGCTGCGTTCAACTTACCGAAAATACGTTGGTCATCCCACGTCAATATTGAACGCCACTTTTCTTTGTTCCAGCAGAGTAGGGGCTGCAGGCAATTGTTGCAAGTCCAACCAGGTCCGCCAATCAGTTGGACTTAATATTCACATTGGGGATACCAAACCCACAGATGGAGATCATATACCTTCTCCGCGGTAGTAACCATAAAATCATGAGAAAAACTTTCCACGTCCATTGGTCACTAAACTCGACTCTACACTGCGACGTGCAACCAATAAGATAACCTGGGAATACTTTCATCAGTTAATTCGTTTCTCTGACTGGGATGCATGCATCGACTCTACCAATATGTACCAGACGGACTTCACTCGATAACTTTCAAGTGCTTATGGGCCATCATCTCATCTGCCGTGACTGATCTGTTCAACAGAACGCCGTCCGAGGGAGAGTGGCCGAGCGACTGGAAATGCTGGGTAATGAAGCCCATTCCAAGAGGTTGTGACTCATGCAATGTGGAAAATTACCGGTCGATTTGTCTCACCACTGTTTTGACGAAGGTGCTCGACAATAATTTGATAAAAGAGTATTCTCCAGCTGCTGGTTAGAAAGATTTTCTAACGCCGGTACAGCACGGCTTTATGAATAGTCGCTTATGCATGGCCAACCTGCTGTTGACGCAGCAGGAATGGTTTAAGCGTTGAATCGGGGGAAGTCAGTGGGTGTTATCTTCATTGCTTTCAGTAAAACTTACAAGAAAGTGAACCATGACGTCCTTCTCCAAAGGCTGAGGAGGTGTGCTGTTGCTGCCACACTGCATCAATGGGTCAGTGACTTTTTAATGTCAGAAGACGGCAGCTTCAAGTGCATGACGCCCTAACGGAATGGCATGTCTCCACTAGTGGCGTAAAACAAGGCACAGTACTGGGGCCCATTTTATTCCTGATCCACATCAACGAAGTGCCTCAGCTTCTTCGGCGCCCTGCGTATTATTTGCAGATGATCTAAAGAGTTGGATACTTCTTTATTCCCCCGGCTACTGTGGCGTCCTTCAGCAGGACCTCGACCGACTATCCCAGTGGTCTGCAGAAGTTGACCTACCGGTCAACACGGCCAAGTCCTCGTTTATGAGCATGGGGAGGGGTAGTAATGGACGTTGGAACACCCTAGCCGGCCACCCGCTGCATCCCACCAGTTCCGTAAAGGATGTGGGCGAACTCGCACGATGTGCTCCGAAGTTTGTAGACAACATGAATAGACTGTACACAAACCGACTACGCCAGCATTGGGCCCTTAGACGTAGCTTCTGCACCTGGTCTGAAGAGATTACCACCCGCCTGTTCTCTTTCACACTAAGACAGATGCCTACCTCCCGATCACCATAAGTGAGGTGCAGAGACTGGAACGGGTTCAACATATAACTACCCGGCTCATTCCCAGTTTACGGATTATGTCCTACGAGGACAGATGTAGGAGACTAGGGTTTATACCCTGTCATATTGTCGGCGTCTAGTTGCCCTCATTATGAATCACCGGATACTGCACCTGTGCCACTTCCCCATTTTGAAGCCGCTGCTGCACGTTCGCGCACCAAGCAGCACATGAGGACACCCGTAAAACTAGTAGCACCTAATATAAAGCGCATCGCTTACCCTCAGTGCTTCGATCGAAGACTGATGAAATACTGGAACAAATTGCTAGAGACGGTAGTCGAGAAGAAATCCTTGTCGGAAATTAAGAGCTTCATCGACGCCCAGTTTGCGGACCACAGGTATAGGGAGCGTATCGAAACCAGACAAGATGTAGTGCAACTTCAATATGCTGCCACCGCTCAGGAATCAGGGAATCGATTCCGCAAATGTGCCCGAATCACCTACGATGGAGCAACGTAAAGTGCCTGATATACCATGGCTCCCTATGAGCATGTTTCCTGTATCACTGGATTCTAACCACTTTCCAGATCAATGCAAAACAAGCGGCAGCTGCAAAAGTAGGAGAATTGTGGGATCCTGAATCCAATATTAGGTTGGATATCACCATACATCAGTGGTCATCATCAAGTTGTCACTTTAACTGAATATTGTTCCACTCCACACTCCATCAACAGTGGGATCATTCAAAGGAGAGTGCTCGGTCCTTCAATCTTTCTGCTTTACATCAGTGACATCTCCACATCTGTAAAATTGGTAGGCCATTTCTCTTTGTTGACTATATCAACTTTTACGGCTATCTATCGTAACAAAAACGCCAGGGTGCTGAAGTTTGCCGAGGCTGTGGCCCTAGATAGTTACCGTTCCACACTTTGTGTGCAAAAACTACTGACAGTAGCCCCTAAGCTTTGTTGGGTCACATGACATTTGCCGCAGCACTGCCAGTTATTGTTTTGTGTTTGTGTGCATTTATTCTAACCAACTCAAAACGATCGTTTCCTTCCATTACGTGATCTATATATGTTCTTAGTTTGAAAATTTATCAGACAACAGGAAATTGTGCCATCTTGCAGTGCTCGTCTTCTTATCATTTTGTTCAGATATCAATATCATCTATGAGCTTTGGCGTGACGAATCTCAAGGAACTCTACTACTTGTTCAAGATGGGTTATATTCCGTGGAGTCATGGTGTCATACATGGGTGATGAAACTCTCGGCTAAGAAATCAAGCATCATGTATTAGGGCTGTTTCCTCCCGAACGATCTAGAAAAGTAAACCATGAGCAACACTACAGAGCTGTCCAAGCGTGATCGCGGAATTTGATGCTCATCGAAGTGTAATTTCTCCAAATATACCCAACACAAAGTAGCGCGTGCCAGACAATCTACGTGCGATATACCTAGCAAAATCCACACACACAATACCATAGTTGAGCTTTCTAATCTAGTCACCCGGCCCATCCTCGAATACCGTGGCATAATGTAAGGTATTAGGGGAAAAATATGGCAGACTTGCTGTGGCGCTCCTTCAGAGGTCATTTACTAAACATTTCGTCGGCAAGCAAACTGCTATGAGTTTTCGAGAACATTGCAATGAACTTGGACTCAGGCCACTTTGGATTCGCCGATTGAAACAAACCTTATTGTTGCTTTTGCACTTGTTAAAAAAGGACATATTCTGACCTGCTTGCAGTCGAACTAAAACATGGCTCAACTCGAGAGCTTTGCAGGGAATATTTTACCTTGTATTTACGAAAGGGTAAAGCGGCGATTCGCTATAATTTCTTCCGGTCAGATATAACTATTTGTTTACTTAACACATGTAGTGTTATCATGCAGGCAACATTCAAAAGCAGACTCCAATTACCTTAATCAAAATACCATGAGCACTATATTCACAGGGTACAAACTACTCAATCGGCCATTTCAAGAGGGGCGAAAGCATCTAAACACTAATTTGTTCAAAACTTGGTGTTTACCACAACAATCCACCAGAGGGTAACTACATGAAACACACGCAGTATTCCATCTATACATATGGTCCATGCAACAGCACGACTCCTTTTGTACAACTTGATCTGTACCATTACAGGCACAGTTTCTCTTATCAAGAGAAATAGGCGTATTCTAATTATTCTTATTTTTCGTACTATTATTTAACCGATCTGATTTCGAAAAATATAACGGCCAATAGCGTTTATAGTATTAGGTACAAAGATTGTGTGCACTGTCACAGAGGTCAAAATGCGAGAGAGGTACGCACGGGGATACCAGAACAAAATAGGCACTTTCTTGTCCATGGAGAAACGAGTCTGAATACAGAGCCATACTAAGAGTTCCGGCTGTGGCCGTAAACATAATAGACGCAGGACACGAAATCAGCTAGGACACCGGCGCGGTGATTCAGCCAGAAGTATGAGCAATAGGTCAAACGCTGACGCGGTTCAGATTATTAAGATTATTAATTGTGAACAGAACGGGGGTGGGTGGAGTTATCGAAGGCGTTGTGGGCTGTCGTAACCCTGCCAGTCGGTAAAGCGTCGTCTGACGTACTCAAGTCAGGGCGGAATTAGCAGCAACCGGAAGAGGACTGCCTCATATGTGAACGGTCTGTGACGCGGATTAATCGAAAACGTTCGATGCTAGCTGGTACACTAGAATTGCCATTTGACCCATTGGCCTTTATCCTAATTATCCACTGGCTCCTGTTATGTCTAGGCGAACTGGGTACCGTTTCACCTGACCGAAGGAAGCTCCTGCTTCGAGAGCAAAACATAGCCACAATAAAACCTTTCTACGTTCGATTTTTATTCAAAACTTTCAGAGATTAAATTAAGTTAAAGTGCGTCTTTGTTTGCTGGGTAGTACACAATTGGTAACTGCTTCAGGTGCAGTCCCTGTGGTCGCAACATATCAGGGTTATCTTTATGACTCCCGATGTACTTGTTGAGTGCTGTTTTCAATCGTGTACCTTAAATAACCCCGTCATCTGTTAGAATCATCTGTTATAATTGCCCGACACTAGAGGAATTGGATTTCCTTTAAAAGTTCCCCAAAATACCACCAGTCAATACACGGAGCCATCTGATTGTGAATTCTCCCGTGAGTCAGATGTTTCTTGGTGTATTGGAGCACCAGAATTGTCCCTGATTTTCTCCCTGGCTCCTTAGTTTATGTCTGTTGCACTGATTTGCAGAAAGTCTTTGCATCAACCGCTCCGATTTTTCTCCTCTAAACCACAAATCATTTGCTACCAGACTTTCTAATTAGTAGACAAGCTATATCTATGATGGCGCTCTATATATTTAAATCTAGTTACTGAAATATCCAACCTGATATTATTAGTCTGAAGCGACGGCGGCGGTCGTACTGCAAACTAGCAATGGTCACGGGACGTGAATGGAAGTGGGCAAGTTTATACATCCCTCTCTCGTTGGCCAGTTTGCATAGTACGAACTGATGTAGTCAGTTTGATTGGGGATGAAACGTCGGCAAAGAAGTACTTCGGTTCGGAGAACAAAGTTAACCTGTACAGACAACCCGAGATACAGCTTTTCCGATTTATTGCAAGAAGAAGATGATGTGCCCAAATAAGCAACCAATACTCATCACTGATGTAATTGCCTGCCCGACAAACGGTCTGATAGCTCTGATGAAGTACCAGCGAATTCACAACCCCACTAGCAGAATGACATCAGCAAAACCAGTACTGGGAAGTAGCGAGCTATGTCGGTGATAGAGTCCACCAGTGGCACATTAGAAACTGCATAATATAGTTTGTTTTGGGTAATCACAAACGAGCAAGATTTCGCAACTTTCTGGGCTATAACTTTAGTTGGAATTGTCTACTGGGTTTCGCACGGAACTATGTTCACAACTCTAGCCAACAAACAGGAATTGAGCTGGTGATCTTAGGAAGAGAACCACTTAAGCTGGAGTTTTAGTCTTTGCTTCATCTAATCCAAAAGTGAAATGGTATAGTTGACTCAGCTTGTTTGATTTCTGTTTGGGTTGTAGGTATGAAACCTTGTATCGGGTATAAGATACACATCAGCTACTACGATAACCTTCATGCGCACAGGCTGGTAATCAAGGGATTTTACAGTTTAAATGTCAAGCTCCTCCGAAGAGACAAGACGGCCCGATCTAAAGAAAGGTTCCTGAGAGTGGAAGACTATTTGTCACTTTAAGACAGAGGTGCAGATGGCATAAGTCCGGTATAATTACACTTACAGCAAATTTGCTTCCATTTCGAGCATTAGGCTTTATAATAGTGATTGCAATAAATTAGGTCAAGTGGTTAGAAATAGCTTTATCAAACAGCCCGTTGTTGCTTATCCTTCGTACCAGGATAACAGGCTAGGAAGCATGGAAGAATATTTTCTGATAAAATCACAGATGGCGGAAGGGAGACTAATTAATTACGCACCTTTGGGAAAGCTAACCATAAGCGTTGCCTTACAATTCCTCTGTTTGAAAATCCAAAATTCTTGGTGTCCGACCTATGACATTAATAACGATGAGAAAATGTGTGTCTTACTGGCTTCAAGCTACTCCTAGGGGGCCATTGAAACGATTTTCCCTGACGCTTAACGACAGACCGAATACGAGGACAGATATCAAAGAAATACGCAGGTTATTACAGCATTTAAAGGCCAGCCCAGCTAATACGGTATCATTGACCACATTTACAGTGGCAGGAATTCGTCTTTCTATCTCAGCACTGTGCGAGTTTTAGGCTTCAAGCCGTCGTTGATTACGGACTTCTTCGTGTGAAGTCAGTCAGTTGTCAGCAGTAAGAATAAGGTAGAACTTTTATACCAAATTTGCTTCTACTATTCGCGTCTGTCATTTCGTTGGACATCTTAAATTAACTATAGAGCAAATACAAAAAGAGGCTGATTGCCACGGCGTTTACAAAATATTGCACCCACGCAGGTCATCTCCACCAGAAAAGTTCAATCAAGAGCTGAATAAGTCATGGCTTTCAGTGATAATTGACTGCGAAAGCAAAATTTTCACTGCGGTTGTGTCCTTGGAGGTCAACTTAAACTTAACCAGCCGCCCTGACCGACATTCGTGTTGAAATCATGCTACACAGTGATTACCGCAAAACCAAGCGATTGGTTTCAAACCACCGTGTAATGCGCTTATTGCTCAGTCCAGTGGTCAAGTTATTAGATGTAAATCATTATAGTTCCCGTGCATCTCTCGGTTAAGGCTATCACTACTTTACGGAGCCAAACATGATGAAAGAGCTGTTGAATGTTAGTGTTACTGTAGAGCAACGCCGAACATCAGATCATGTTTTCCACGTTAGTGCTGGCCTACATGTGTTGGTTATTATTGCCCAGTTTGTTATTTGTGTAGTTGACACGATATTATGCCAAATTAAGATGCGGAAATCGCATGGCAGCGAAGAGGCGACCAGGTAAAGTTTATGTCACACAACACCTCAGATGTTCTAGATTACAACCGTTGTCCAGAATGAGGGATCATGAATTATGCAGTTAGTTTATAGAAGCAGAAATTTTGTCCAATCCTTTTCCAGCATCTTCTACACCGAACACCTGCAATATTCCACCGAGATGTAAGTTAGCTTGTTGTTGACAACCAAAGGCGATTAAACATGTTGGTACTTGTTGTCTGTCATCGTTCAATACATACGTCAACATTCTGCGTACAAGCGCATCTAAGGTTGTTGTGGCGATCATTCCACTCGCTCGCTGTAACATCGAGGGCGTATCCAACACCACTTGTTATCTCACTTCTGGCACCATTTCAGGTATTCAGCACAGAGACAGAAACTGGAGCAAACTCAGGAATTTGATATCCATCTGGTGCGCATCCGGTTTCGGTGATGTGAAGGGCCACCCGGATAGGTTTACAATTGAAATAGTTAACAGCCTGGGGAAAAATATTTCCTTGGTTTGGTGCCGCTTCATTGTGACATAACGGAAGTGTGGTGGCACTTCATGATATACCTACTAAAAAAATCGAGTCGGATCTACTTGTTGTGCTAAAAGACTGTATAAGACTTATGGGGGGTTGGTGAACTGATTGCTTTACCGAAATGCATGTAGTTTAACCACAGCACCCTATGTTACAAGCTATTGACAAGCGAGGCCCACTGACAGAAGCATCGTCCAAAGCGTCAGTTTAATTGTTTATAAAAGTAATTGAATTCGGCTGTTTTCTCCGAAGCAAAGTATTATATATAACTATTCTACAGCGTATATTATGATGTGAATATTACGATTAAATGTCATTAAATGTATATAATTATGTATATGCTTATATTTAATTGACCACTCCACTGGAAATCGTGGTTTCCTCACAGAAAAGTAGGTTGCGCATCACGGATTGATATATCTGCGTATCTTCCGCATCTTTCCAATCTGACTGCGTGTTTATATATTATATGAGTTCGACGTGACTTCCAAGAAGTCTCGAAACGCATAAAGACTCCAGTCAACAAAGATAATAAAGAATGAATCTGGATTATTCAAAGAAAACCTCATCTAAAAGTATAACCATAAACAAAGTCTTGGTTTAATTATTGTAATCAAATCAGTGTTTTACGCAGACCACAATGTGTAACCAAGAAGCAATGGAGCAATGGTTTATGAGGAGTGTAACAGCGAATGCTGGACATGTCCGTAGGACAGTTAGGCTGATAAGTTCCAACTAAAATCAGTGCCGGTAAAAGAATACATGAAATACAAGACTCATCAAACGGTTTGAAGTAACTAATGTGCGCTAATGCCAGCATCTGATAGCCATGAGGTATATCACGCAGTGTAAATGTGTCCGAGTATCGTCAAGGAGTTTTTGAAAAGTGTTAAGGTGGTGGAGGGTGTTCCATGACTGTGACACTCGGAGAGAGACAACGTTTCTTCGAACTTCCAGACGGCTGCACTGCGTAGCCTGCTTAAACTGATGACCTCTTAGAGATGTGTTTCGACTGTTTCACAAGAGAATCGCATATGTGGTTGCAGTTTCTCAGAATCTGTTACATAAGTAGGAAATTGACCCTTAGACGCCGATAAGGTCCGTTGCATATTTTGAGGGTTTACAGCTTTAGGTAGGGAATGCGGGCTAAAAGTCAGACGTACTTTGTAGCCGTGCGTTGCGCAGTATTGAACACGGTTGCCACAATCGGACAGTATAATCCGCGTACGACCTCGTGTACTCACCAACTATTTTCGGAAAGACTGAGGCGTCAAACCTCCCAAACGCTCTACAAAGAAGGCCGAAGTGTGGTTTACCTAGTTTGATGCCTTTAAAGTCTGCCTCAAACAACCGAGGTCATCTTGAACAAGCACGCGGATTTCGCACTCATGAGAAGCCCGCTGTAGTAGTTGTGGTCCTAGATGGTAGTTGTGAATACACTCATGCCGTATGTTGCTAATTTTGCATTGCTGGTGTTGCAATGCAACATGTTCTCGATAGGCCATGTGTACGCTTTATCCAGGTCATCCACTGTGGCTACAGCACGCCATATCATTAGGTCATCGGCAACTAGAAGACAGTTTAAAGATAGCATGCTCTCGAGGTCATATGTTAAGACCAGAAATAGGCGCGGTCCGAGTACCGAGCTCTGAAGTACGCCGCACTGTATATTGTTTGGTTCCGATAGGGTGCTGCGAACCCTCACATTCAGATCACGATCATAAGAGAAAATCTCTTATCCAGATAAGAACGGGATCACCCATTCTATATTTCTAGCGTTTGTGCAGTGGAAGACGATGGTTTAGACACTCAAATGCCTTTGACACAACGGTTGCTTTGTGCTGTGTAGATCTCAGGTGCTCTTGCTCGGAGAGGCTACATAGGTGAGCCATGCCAAGTCCCTCAATTCCAAGCACTTACGTTCCATGCTGCTTACGAAAGACCACCTATTTAAATCGGTGGATTTGTGTTTCAAATGTGCTTGGCAGGAGATTGTTGAATCTTTTGACGATCTCTTCGCTGGCCACGTTACGGGACCATTTGGATAGGAACGACCATCCTGTTGCATCAATGAGGTTGGACAGGTCAGCATAGTTGGTTACGACTTGAGATTCCTCGGTACGTTCTTTAGGATACTCCGCATAGAACATGTGATGGAACTCTAGTGTCGTCTGATCGTTGCACTCCCAAGGGAGTGCATGTTGTTTTGACGTCAGTCATGAGTTCCTCGTTGTTGAAAACGAGATCCAAGAAGGCTTGTTTGTTTCCTGTCCTGAAACGCTTTGAGGAAGTGACGTGGTTACATGGCGGTGAACCAGCGAGTAGGTCTTGCGATTCCGCATTTAAGTGTTCACAGATTGTAGCCGGAGTTGCTAGGTGATGCAGATTGATCCCCCTTACCACGAGAACGTAGCTGTAGGATGGTGAAAGTATGTTTTTCATGGCAGAGGATAAAGTCAGGTCCATTCATTACGTGGACATTGGTTGGCGGTAAACAATAGTCAATAAACATCTATCAAATTGTCTTAGGTGTAAGCAGCACCATTAGTTGTCCACGGTTCCAATCCTAGGTTCGTCTACTCGGTTGGTGAGTAGGTGGGAACGATAATAGAGAGTTACATCGTCTCCACTGGTTCATCGGTCATTGCGCAAATGTAACATAGCAGTTAGTGCGATTTTGGCATCGATAATCACCTCGTTAAGCTATGTCTCGATTACTATGATGCGGTTCCAACACGTTGCGGTTTGACGTGATCCAATGCTGCCAATTTACTGAGAAGCCTTTATGCGTTTGTATACAAACAACAGATCAAAGAATACCAGAAGCGTATTTGAAAGCATAAAAGATACTGGAAGAACATGCTTGTTAGAACCACACAACAAACCAACACCAGCTTCTAATGGTAAAACGCAAAACCTAGTCTACGCACTAGTAATGGTCAAAAAATGAGAGTTAAAAATGTCGCTTGAACATATGAAAACTCTCAAACAAGCAAAGAGTAGACCGTTTATCTGAAAAAATCGGCCTAATTGCGTCATGCCTATTCAAATGGAAACAACCTCTAAAGAATTTGCCATACTTACTCGGCACATACTTAATGATTTGCTGAGATTTGGTGTTTGTAAGCAGGGATCTATAGGTATCATGTATGGTGTATGCTAAGGGTTGGTTTTTGTCGACATGTCGTAAAGGTGCATCGGTTCGGATGTTATGCAAATATGCTCCAGAGAATGTACGAGAGCTCGATTTCATAAATCCAAGGATGTTGATGAATTCGGCTTGAGTGGAAAAAATTGTGCAGTTGGATCAGTTTCTTGTGAAGAACGCTGCGTGTGCACAAAGTTAATTCCTGTTCCAAACATTGACTTCCATATCTCTGGTCTAACGTCTACTTACTGCGGAGGAATTGAGGTTTCATGCATGCGTGCATCGTTTAAAATTTAGAAGGAAATCATGCAGGTGAGGGGGCACAAACCAAGCACAGTTTACATTCCAAGCAGAGGAGCTCAGCACATTCAACCGACCTCACAATCGTAGTTCAACCGATATTGCTATGGTCAATTATTGAAACTTTTATCAATATGTAATCGTTGCCGTTTGCTAGCATGGATCTGCAACCGTCATAAAAAGCTAATGTCATTTCATGATTGATTTGATAGATGTCAGTCCATCACTGCGGCTTCTAAATGTATGCTATTGTGTGTGACTGGATGGTAAACACTGCTTTTTTCTACACTTATCATCCAATACTGAGCGTAGATAAAGCACATGACGGTTGCGCTGATGGGTAAATATTTTAAGCTTCACCTGCCTTTCCAGTAGTCTCGGGCGGGTTAGTACAGATAATAAACCGAATGAAAGAACGAATGTCAAAATGGCTTTGGCCCAGATAGTCTGCTTCAATGAGCAATGATAACAATTAGTTTTTTATGTCCTGAAGAGCGCGGCAATCATGTGCTCTAGACTGCTAAAACTGTGTTCCCTAAGAAAATATAGTTAGATATTTTGCATGAAACCTAACATAAGAAAGCATATTAAACGGAGAACGTATTCATGCGTTATTAAATGCACCTACGTTCCTTTATAAAAGGAGTTTACGACTGAGTTCACAATTGTAGCACTGACTGGTTAACAACACGGCTCTGAGTAAAGCGGTTCTTGCAGTATTCTGATTTTGTGACGGGTTTACATACATCATGACATAAAAGGCATCCAAACTCATTTGACGGATATGTTAAGCAGTAATAGTCAGCTGTCGTGTAACCGGGACAATGGAAACTCATCAATGTGTAGAATGATGTCTATACGATTGAGTGAATTCAGATCAGACGATACAGGACCTGCTGTCTGGAGAATAACTGAGATGAAAACAATAAGTTTGCTACAGCAACCTGTTGCATACCATTTTTACTATTTAAAATCAAAGTACGAATATTTGGATCAACCTACACAAATTCTAGCAAACTTTGCCATAATGTTCGTCCACTTGAAAAGAGAACCACAGGCCCCTAACATTCACCGTGAACGGGAAATTATCGTCAATGAATCAGAGATCTTCATTGAATCGCACAGGTATCACACTCTCTAGAAATATGGTTATCAACTTGGAGCCAGTTGTCTCCAAATAGGGTAAAATATATATTTTTAGAGGGATAAACATATATTCGCGGATCGGCTCATCAATCTGTCGCCAAATAAAATTAAAAACTACCTCACCTTTACCTTTCTGCCTAATCCCTATTGATTAGAATTAAGTAACTAATCGATATTGAGCTGGCAGCCTAGTAGACAATGTTCAGAAATAAATTTATTGCCTAAAATACAGATACAAGCTTGCAAAGCAGCGCAGCAAGTTGGCATCTCTATCGGCTGACTAGTCTATTGATGTTCTTTTGAGTCGGATATTCGTTCGTCGGGTCTCATTACAGAGTTGAGTAAACACTAAGGTGGGAGCCTACGTTAGCCGACCAGCTAAAGGAGAGACATAAAATTTACAATATAGAAGACACAAAAGTGGCGGTTAGTGTACAAACGTACATATATAATATATATATACATATAATGACTGGTGGTCGGAAGCTATCATCCATGAAAGACTTGCAAAGGGTGGTTGGAACAAAGTAGAAGGCAGTGATATCTGTTCATTATTGGTCAGGGATCACACCAAAGCAAGGCAGCGAAGAAACCTGGAGCAGAATTTACGATGCGCGTAGGCCGAATGTACAAAAATATACCAATTGTTAGTACTAAGCAAT
This sequence comes from Dicrocoelium dendriticum, assembly GCA_944474145.2. Lineage (NCBI taxonomy): Eukaryota > Metazoa > Platyhelminthes > Trematoda > Plagiorchiida > Dicrocoeliidae > Dicrocoelium > Dicrocoelium dendriticum. The sequence goes on from CALYDF020000420.1 coordinate 163,896, forward strand.
GTTAACCATCTCATTAACTTACATCGCCTCTTGATTAATAAAACAAGCTAAATAGCTGTTTTCTTTCGATATTTCGGAAGATGCTTGAAGCCTACTAGGATCTCATGATTTCAGAAGGTTTTGATTACAATGTGTTTTTGTAGGTTTTTATTAAAGCAACGTTTCTCCATTGAAGGAAGAGCTTCTTTAGGCCAACATTTGAACTAAAATACCTTGTAGATTTTATTAACGGTGAACCCGTTTTGGGAGTAATAACCAGAAAATCTTCGTGAACCGTTGCCCTAGACTGAACGGACTGCACTGATATCATTTTCAGCCCCATATCGTCGTATACAGAGATACGTTTTCCTGGATTGATAGCTCAAAATCCGGTTGAATATGCCGTAAAGTCATCGTGCAACTTAAAGCTGTGGATGACAAACAGTTAACGCAGTTTGATGCGTAAAATTTAAGGCATAAAATAAGACATAAAATGCATAACGCAAATACATGCCGGTATTTAATTTGCAAGTACAAATGTCAGTAATTCCATTTCCTTCTAAGCTAATGCTGTCAAAACCGATATATGATGCATCAAGTACCCATTTATTTGAACCTGTGGCATCGTTCACTAGTTCTGTGAAAAAATTTGAAAATTCTAAACGCTGTGCATTTATTCAATATAACCTTGTTATGTTTGCCGAGTTAGACCTATGATACAAGGACTCAGATTTGGTTACTTACTGGCACCTGTGAAGAGGAAAAGCATGAATAATCCCACTGATTTGTCACCAAATAGATGCATATGTTGGAATCAATATTGCATTCAGGATTTTCGAGATAAGTTCTCATCGACAGTCGCGGTCTTAGAATAAAGAACGATAATCTGCACATATAAAAAGGCTGAGATTGATGGAATTGACTGCCGTCCTTGGACAACGATTCGGCCATGTCCGCCTGAAACCCTTTGGAGAAAGGAGCTAAAGGTTCGCCAGGTCAACATTTGACTCAGATGATTCTAATTTGTCCGTAACTGGCAGCGACTTATCCGACTATGTCAACTGCGGTAAGGTTTCTTGCCAATGATACAAATGAACGCCAGTAAATGTAAACCGCTTTAGCGTCCGTTTGTCGGTTCTACGTAATTGCAGTGCGACACCTCCAGATTTGGCACGCCCCAGTGAATAGGGTTGGAGACGGGCGTCCTTTCATTTACATACTTAGTTGACCTACTTGCAAATTCATCAGGTGTGTAGATGAAAGGAATGTGCTAGCCAGATTTTAGTGAGTTCAGCTTGTACACCAGACATGTTGCGAAGAATTTGAATTAAAGGATCTAGATACAATAATGAAACACACACTGACGCCCAGTAAGAGGTTATTAATATTCACTTCACATTATTCGTACACAGTTCGCGGATTTCAGGTCAAATGAAGACAACAACGGATTTATACACCTTTGTTGGGTGGATATTCAAATGTAATATATACCGTTTCTTAACCGCTTAAATCTTGGATTGGTGTATAAGTAACCTTTTAATTTCTCAGCTGAATCACAACCTAAGAGGTATTAGAAAACAGGTTTGCTTGATAGGTCCTCTCAGCCTGTATTCATTCATAGTCCTAATGTTATAGTGTCGCCGCCAATGGGCTTCATTTGTACATATGTTAGAATACCTATGGGCTTGTCGAGTGGGCAGAGACGTATACAGCATCATAACTGTCTAGTGGACCGCAAACAACATGCATTCAGTTAGGTTCGTCAGAATAGATCTGCACGTAATTTGAGAGCTACTCCAAATCAAAGTTCGAAATAGCATTTATTAACTTAGTGTCTAGAGTTCAACCGCTAGCAGCTAGTTGCGATTAGGTATCACTGGGGGCTATTTTGTCCCCACAGCGCTTTTCCCCAGGAGACTTGATGACAACATGTACCATGAATCTCACTTGATTTGGCCCACTTCCACCAGAAGACGAATTAATGTGAACCAAACAGTGTACGTACTGCCCCTCTCTGTAATTCAGCGGGGTTGAGAGCAGCAGTTGTATTCATGCGAGTACCTTGGCGAATCACCTCAAACCCGAAATTTCCCTTTGTATTGTCACAGACATGGATATTTTAATCTTTACGCTAGTCTTCATACTTGACTTTTGAACACTCGCATTTTACGCGTTTTCTATTAGAGTTCATTGTTTAGTCTCTCAGGTTCACAACCAACTATATTACAACATGGGCTCATCGGCTCCCCCCTCCTGGTCACACCAGCGCTGGCGGCTCGTTTTCACCAATCAACCGCAAATAGCTCTGTCGTGTTGAGGGGGACCATTTTGACACCAGTGGGATGATGTAGATTAATGATCCAACAGTCATTATTTGTCACTAGTGGGTATGCGGGTGTCAATTGAAGTTAAATAATGGTTGTCATCCAAGTGATCACGGATAGACAACGCTCCGCCACCGCACAAATACAAACGCATCCACTGAACGCTACGTACATATCACGCCGTCTCCACCAGCAACAGAAGCTTTGCTAAGTTCAGTAGTTCAGTAGTGTGTGGCTGGATAAACAAGCATAACGTTACAAAACCCACAGAATGGATATGCAAAAGCAAGTTAAAATTGAAATGTTCCAACGTGGAACATGAAGTATCGGTGGTTAAGTCGTTGCACTTTATTAAACTGTTGTGTAGCGATAAAAGTCTAAAAGTCTTTCAAATGTCGTCATGTCTGGTGCGTTCATCACATATCTTGGTAATGCATACCAGTGCGAACAGATTCTAAGTGAGTAAAAATACTTTCTACAACGGGAGACGATTTTGCAGTCCCGCAACCTTGGTTAATACGCTGCTCATTAGTTGATAAATCTCATTTATACCCAAACAGGAACAGGGATCGAATATTTCTAGTTAGTGAACGATGTTTGTACCTACTTAGTGCACTTATAACACTTTCTAATTTCAGATAATCAAACAGGCACTTTACTCAACCGAGAAAGCTTTGCGGTTACAGTAACTCGTTGCACCTTTGACCTAATATCAGGAAGCAGTCAATTATCATCCGACGTATAAACTTATTGACCTCGAAGTAAAAAAAGACTTCGTTAGGTTCGCTTTCGGAGGGCGGCGTCATTCCCAATTAGCCGAAAAGATGCAAACGGTTACTCAGACAGAACAGTAAGAATGTCTGTTAATTCTGAATCCGTGGCTACATGCTTCCAGTAACATTCTAAATATTTTGAATAATAATCGGTTTGGTTGAGTTCGCATGTTGTAAACAATGCAGAATCTCTCCGTAATCTGTTGCTTGATAGCAGGCTTCTTGCCCGTGAGATGAAACTATATCCCATCTGGTAGTCGGTTTCCATAAGCCAGGGTCAAAATGTTCAATGAAGCAAATTAAACTATTAGGTTCCACGAAAATAAACTTAAGTCACTTTAAGTTGGTTCATCGCAATTAGATTCCAAGCCGCATAGGTAACCTACCAATCCGGAAAAGCACCAGACGCACGTTTCGCCTTATTGGGGCTCGTCAGTGGTGCGCGTCCGACTGCTAAAGGCTGAAACCAACTAGTCAGTGGCTTATGCCACTGAACCATGGGGGACGGCAGCCGGCCATTAAGAACTGAAACCTAACTGCGATATAGCCCGATCCATCCTCCACTGCACTGCAGGTTATGTCCCGTGCAGAGGACAGTGATTGGCCGTCATGGTCTGGTCTTCACTTGCCAGCGCCGTGAATCCATACAGCAATTTTGAATACTGGTAAGGCTTAGACTCTTGATTTCGAATTAATTTGCTTATTTTTAGCCGAGGAGTTTTATACCTTGTTTCAACATTAATACATATAGGTAGAGATTCATAACATCTAAACTGTCAGATAATTATTATACGCCCGGAAAGTCATTGTAAGGCCATTTCATCCTTGCGGAAACTTCAAGCAGTGCGCATTCCATCTGACGGTCGTAGAGCCCGAACCCTCAACTCGACTGTTGCCAGTCTGTGGTTGAGAGCACTGCGCCAAGTGGACGGCAACGACCGTCTTGACTGAGGTATACATGTGTTATTATGCCGCTCACCATTTACTAACTTATTCGTTACTGTTGTGCAGAGAACAGCTAAACCTCTCACCAATCCATGAAATTACAAAACTTACTCCAACCTTAACGTATGACATTATAAACAAGTTTGTCTGCTGACGATTCCAGAAAGGAGGAAACGGTTCTACACGGCTTTTCCCGGCATACGCTGACTGTCTGACTGAATCTGGAAGTAAAGATTTTCTACTATACAAATCAGCTCTTCCTACTACACTTTAGTAAAAGTGATATCACCTAAACATTGCCGTTCATTTACCGCGTTGTCAAATGGACCTCCTTTGTACTTCACTAATCGCAACTAATGCGACGGATGAGGTAAGTGATCGGATCCCAGTGCTCAATTGATGTTTGAAAAGCTTAAGTGCATTTCCATGAGATCAGTGTCTGAGCAATGTATCGTATATTTGACGCAGACAAATATGGAATGCAGCCTTCAATCTTCTACACTACTTATTACACCGGATAAAATTAATGATGGCGTGACTTAATGCGACCCAACGCATGCCGCTAGCCTTCCATAAGCTAGAATGGTAAATGTCGTCGTGACCATACTAACTTTTTTAATCCATGACTTATTTGTGCTTAACCACGGTCGGCGACATTTTTGAAGGAAATGGTGGGAAAGTTCGCCTAACGAAACAGGACTCAGTGAGCATTTGGCATCTGTTTTTATTTTGTATCTACCCACATCAAAGGTTGACGATCATAGGAATTCGTAAGTAAAATGTTGAAGGATATATTTGCCCATTTTGATAATAAAGTAGCAATGAAGTTCCCCAAATTTGCCATTGAAAACACACAAACAACAATTTTTTGGAATGAAACAAGGGAGGCAGAATCTGAGTAAAGAATTCTTTTCGGCAATTCTCATCAGACTCAAACATTACATGATGAGGAAAAGTGCTAAATGTGCCGGATTGGGCTGCGTATTGAACAGAATGTTTAATTCCACGGGTACAAATCAATGAACCACGGGGTCATTGGGAGTGACAAGTATGTACAGGGGAAATCATAGCCGAAGTTGTAGGCCACGGTAGAAACAAAGGACGTACAAACTGTTTTTGTACGCACAATTCTGGCTTGTGGTGGCGGATGTAGATAGCTTCCGCAATAGACAGAAAATGCATCCGGAATCCGCGCGAGAAACGTTCAGGAACAGCATAAATGACTCTAAAATCATTTTCTGTCCCTGCATGACTGCAGTCTAGTAGGTGGGATAAGATGGAACTGTTTCTGGACCTCGCTTCGCCTTTGTAAAAGCACTTTGGGAGGTGTTCGCGAATCCTATGAGATAGGCGTCTCGTGGTATGACCCACGTATCGTGCCCCATACAGTACAAACGAAACCTAGTCCGCACGCTTTCGTTCCGGGCACAAAGAATTTGCACCCCGAACACAATCACCAAGGAATTGCAGAGAATCGGCGACGCGCTAAGAGAGAATGGGTGTCCAGATGAATTCATCCTCAAACATTTGAACGAACGCAAGATAAAACCACCGAGGATGAACGTACCCAAAAAAGAACTAATTGTGCATATTCGTTTCAAAGGCGACAGTGCGGCTGATGCCCTGTCCAAACGCTTGAGAGACGCTGTTGAAAAGACCTACTTCGCGGCTCGCCTACGCATAGTATTTTACAACAAGCATTTATTCGCAAAACCGTTGAAAGACAGGCTGCCTCCGGTGACTCAGTCAATGCTTGTTTAACCTTACTCGTGCTCCTGTGGGGCACGATACGTGGGTCATACCACGAGACGCCTATCTCATAGGATTCGCGAACACCTCCCAAAGTGCTTTTACAAAGGCGAAGCGAGGTCCAGAAACAGTTCCATCTTATCCCACCTACTAGACTGCAGTCATGCAGGGACAGAAAATGATTTTAGAGTCATTTATGCTGTTCCTGAACGTTTCTCGCGCGGATTCCGGATGCATTTTCTGTCTATTGCGGAAGCTATCTACATCCGCCACCACAAGCCAGAATTGTGCGTACAAAAACAGTTTGTACGTCCTTTGTTTCTACCGTGGCCTACAACTTCGGCTATGATTTCCCCTGTACATACTTGTCACTCCCAATGACCCCGTGGTTCATTGATTTGTACCCGTGGAATTAAACATTCTGTTCAATACGCAGCCCAATCCGGCACATTTAGCACTTTTCCTCATCATGTAATGTTTGAGTCTGATGAGAATTGCCGAAAAGAATTCTTTACTCAGATTCTGCCTCCCTTGTTTCATTCTAATAAATGGGAATTTTTGGATTGCTGAAGACCAGCATTCCCCGTGATTCAGTCAAACAATTTTTTGGTAGGAAATTGGTAGCGAATCAAATTAAAACGATTTATGTCGTGAGGTTTGAGAATGTTGGTTACATTATGTAACCCAATGTTAAGCCAACAGTGTTTACTGTTACACAGCCCACGTGGTCCAGCATTTCTGAGGCAAACAGACGGGTACATATAGCCCGCCACACAAACAGCGATATTTCAGCCACGCAAAATAACTCCTAATTAAACGGCGCTGTATTGTCTATCCACTTCTTTTATACCAACTTGAGGCCAAACGGACAGATTTACTGCATTGCCTAAAAGGCGATAAATCACGGCTTGGTCTTTTCACGGACATGTTTGAGATGTCATTAATTGTCTAGCCAAATGTTCATGCTGAATAGCTGAACGTCAATGGTGACGTGGTTTAGATGGAACAGAGCAATCACACAAACTTCAAGGAAAATAATACACTCGTGAGATAGAGCTACGAGTCGTATTTATTGTTATGGACTTCTCAGGCAAGTTATCCGTTTGTAGAATATGGAGAAGTTTTGCATATTTTAAAGATGCATCGTTGACGTACTAGTAGCCGTCTAACTGTACGGCAAAATCATGTGGTTCCCTATATTTCCTCCCGTTCCGTTTATCATAAACGACGTCAAGACTGGAACTGTTTGTCTAATCCATCCATAATACAAGCGCTCCAAATAACTCGTTGTTGAGTCAATAACCGTTTAGATATGAACTGATCACGGTTCAGTGGTGTAGGAGTACACGACTCAGTCAGTAAACCCTAACTTCAGGAATAGAGTTTAAATTTAGTTACTTTTTCGGAGGACTGCAAATTCCCGAGAAACACCGTGGAGCGCAACGTTGTTATTTGGTGACATCTAGCATCCATCTTATTTCCTCCATTCGCTTTCCCGTTTTTATTTAAATCCCTCCAGTAACCCCACTACAAATGATAGAATGGGAATAAAAAAACAAGTAATCTGATTAAAAACGTCTGCCAAATTCAACTCACTTGATCACTTCTGTTGTAAATTATTGCTAGACGTCCTCGGTTTGCTTAACAGTGGTGCCCATTTTCAGGCGTCCAAGTGTAACAGAACCTAATCCTGAATTGTATGATCTTCGAGTAATCACTTCGGCCTAGGAAGACGAAGGCTGACTCAGAGACGTGTTGGCACACAGTGGTGGGAATCAATGATCCTTGCTTGATAGGAACTGGTTGAGCTCACTTACTGCAACCTTTCGTTCCATGAATTTCGCATTTATTCATAATAGGGTGTGCTATACCAGAGTGTGAAAATTAGGTATGATAAATTTGCCTTTTGATGGTTCTGTGATAGATTTTCTCTTGGCTGAGAATTTGGGTTGACCTAGTGGAACACCGCTTTTCTGGACATAAGTATAAGCTTAAGTTGCGAAATTTCACGTAAACGGTGTCTGAAATTAGTGGTTCCCTAAACCGATTACCATTAATTTGCACATCTGGGCATTATAGACATTACCTTCTGAACACATTCGTATTATCGCAGCTTGCATCATCAACTGGAAAAATGCATTCAAACGAACACACAACTCCTGGTGAATAAGCGAAGAAAATGTCGGGCGAATGTTCAGTTCGTTTTCTAAGCTAAAGGCGGAGCTTTTCATTCAACCATTTTCGGTTTCTAGACTTTTCACCTACATACAAATGGATTTGTTCTATTGGTTCCCTCGGTTGTTTACTGTTCTTCTTTCAGCGGATTAAAGTCAAAAGAGCGTTAGTGAAATGGCTCCTTTTAAGCTGAATCTGCAAGTTTTACGAGCGCTGTTTGGTAATCGGACGCAGATAGCCGAAAGTTTCGCAATGCATCAGCAAACCAGAATGTGTTTGACTGCGGCAAAACTAAGTAGACTTGGGATCAACTTAAACTAACATTAGTTAACTGGAAAAATTGATGCAAGATGTCACCAGCATAACCAAATGTGGCTACCCTCGTACTTAGCTATATGTTCCGGGCATCGGTTAGTTCAGAGTGATTTTCTATATTCCAGAGCACTAAGCATTTCGCGTTGAAGGGGGGTGTTGATTAAAAGCATGGGGCGATGCCTGTTTTGTGCAGTTGGTGGTATGGTAAGTATAAGCAGAGTGATTGTTACAGGTTATGGAATTTGCGAGAGAACTTCATGACAGTGTGCCACAGAATGCACTGTTTGGTGAATGAAGCAAACATTGAGCATTTGGATCTGATACATTCTCCTAACTGCTTTACAAGACAGCTTCCTGAACCTAAATCAATTGTGCTTACTTGACAATTTTTACGTATGTATGCTTTGGTCTCATACAGCTTTGTTTCTCAACTCCATCTTGGTTTGAGTAAAGTTACATATTAACCAGACAAATAATTGTACACAGAAGCAAAGAAATTGCTGGGGAGACCGAGTAGGTGCGTTGCACACTTTCATCTACGGTGCTTACAAAACGGGATAAGTTAAACACCCAAACTGTACTCGGCGAGTGCTCCTGGATTCTGTTTAGCCATTTGTTTGCCGAGCAATTTCGCAGATGATACTGATTTATTTGTTTTATTCAGTCGCTACATTTGACAAAATTCCTTGCATTTATTCCCACGTTCTCATTGCTACTACCTTTTGTCTCAGCTAATGCCGATTTCACTTATTGAATATTCGCAACTCTGTTCTTGAAATCGAAATTGACGAACTGAATTGACACAACCCACCAACCCCACAGTCTACTTCATGCGTCCTCCTTCTGTTGGCTTCGATGTTGATATCTCCCACCTCAAATTATTGGCATGCCCGAAACACAATGTTGATGTGAACTTCATAAAATAACCATTATTGTAGCTTCTGCCAGACATATGTGCTCGCAATATCTCACCTTAAATGAACAAAGTACACGCAATAATTGGTCCCTTTCAGGAATATCTAACATGCAGTTTTCTTCACAAAATCGATCCCATTTCGTTTTAGCGCCTCTGACGGAACTCTGCCTATTGTACTTGGAGCCTAAATGTCGGGATAGTTTTCAGCATTTCGATAAAGGCTGGTGGTAAACCATGACTCTATAGTTTAGGATGCACGACATGGAACTGCTACAGAAAAAATGTTTTTCAGACAGCTACTCATGAATGTATTCAAACCGAAACACAAAATGTTACCACGAGCAGTCATTGTTAAGAAATAAGTGATTGTTCAATTGGATTAACTAACCTTGTGCTATGCCGCTCGCAAAGCTTATATGGCATTACATGGCAAGATAATTGGACATATTATCAGATGTCCAGCCTGATTTTTGATATATGGACAAAGTTAAAAAACGTAATCAATGGATGTTTGGCAGTTTAGCCTGTAATCTTACAGTTCACCGTCAATCTAAGAAGACGTCTAACATTATTTACAAGAATTGGTCATCTGTTGTTATGAGCCTAATTAACTTTAGGTTACGTTACATAAAGCGGTCACCCGATTTAACATGAATTATAACTTTTTACAATGAAATGTAATTTGTGGTAAAGTCTTACTTTGATCTTCTATTACCTTCGTTAGATTTAGTAAATCTTGAAAGAGAAATGCCTGCGCTGTAGGCAATCCAATTCTACCGATAGTGTCCGAAATCCCCTGGATCGCGCGCACTACATCATACATAATCACAATAGATGAGTCTACATAGACACTCGATGGACTCCGAACTTCAGAAGCCATTTGTATAAAGTCCATGGGAGCACAAATGACCAGAAGTTGAAAGAAAAGCAGTCCAAGTAAGGAAACACAATATTTCCGCCGTGTTTTCGAAAGTGCCCAGTTAAACCGGCAGTAACTAACCGAAATAATTTCGTCAATAAACTTCGTCACAAGTGCCGTACGTGTTTCGTCAATAACACTGCCACTGTCTCTTGGTAGTTCCATATCGAAAGTCTAGTTGGGTGTTGTACATATTCTTTCCATTTAAAACTAGGAAAATAATCCCACAAGCAAGTACCCGTCGCCTCTTAATGCACAGATTATCCAGAGTAGATTTGAACTACGGTTAGAAGTAGGATGTCTATGGCTGCTGCGGTAACCATACATCGTTTTAGGATTGGTCGGTGCTTTGACCAATAAAGATGAGAACAACAATAGGGAAATAAATGAACACATTGTGTCTGGATCCAGTTGGCTAGGAAGAAAGATGTTTACATCCGCTACCCATGGACGCAGTTGCGCAACATAATTGTTTCTTACTCCAGATAGTGTACATGAAATATACACTAATTCTGGTCTAATTCTCACTACAAACTAAACAACTAGTTTACTGACTGTGTGGATGAGAATAACGACCTACCGTTGCAGTTGAATTTGTAGTAAGGACTGATCAAAGCAGCTGAATGCATTGTCCGTCGTACGAGTTTATACTATTGTGCCTAGATCTAATCTGCCGTTGCTATGGTTATGGTCTACTGTCTAAACTATGATGTACCGCTGAAATAGGAAAAGTGTCCAATGTAAAGAACAGACTTTTGTCTTATACACGCGAAACCTAAAAATTAATTAACTTCACAAAGCTCAACTGCTCACCAAGCATGCCATACACAGGAGAATAGATCTAAAACATGTTTGTCAACGGCAGAATGGAAGAAATAGGGGAAAACGACAATTCCCGCTTGAGATATTAATTGCCAGCAAACATAAAACAATGGAATACCGTGTGTAAATATTTACGGCGAAAGATAATACCAATGGTTAAAATGAAATGCATGAATATATATTGCAAGAAAGCCTATTTCAAAATTAAGCATAAAAATATAAAATTATTATTGAGGATTACAAGAATAATAATTCAGTGAAACTCTATCAACGATAATAGAAACTCAAGTAATATGCAGCTGATTGGCTTACTGCATCAGTCGATGGAATCGTTAATCCCCATCAATAATGCTTATTAGCTGAAGGCGATGGCATCCAATGGTGACGGAGCGTCAGAAGCCGAGTTAAGCAATTCGGTTATCTACCCACAATTATAAGGTCAGGTCGAGTTACTACCGTTTGGATTAAGTGTAAACAGAGAGCTTTTCAGTTTAATGGAAAATATTCCAGCATTAAAAACCACTCAAAGTTAACATACTTGAAACTGGAAAGTACAGTTGCAAGGTGCCTGTGGTTTATCAGGAGGATGATCATAGAAAGCGCCTTAGTTAATAACTAAAAAACGAGTTACAGAGAAAAAGTCAAATCTTAACAGTAGCAAAACTTTAAATAATCGTATGAACGGAAAGTTTAACTCCCTGGGTGACGGCGGAGGATCGCCAAGTCTGATATCTAACTGGGATATAGCGCGACTCATCTTTTATTCCTATGCCTTTTGCGAACGAGCAGAGGACAGGGCTGACCTCGATGGCAACCACTTCTCTTGCAAGCGGCCGCCTATTGGGTTGACATGTTTGCTGCCACGGGTCATGAGTCCGACTCCAACAGGATCCAGCGGCATTGCACAATTGAGAAATCTGAATATAGAGAACCTGTAGTCTAGTACTTTCCTAGTTGTGTGCCGGCTGCCTGCCTTATGGTTATGACGACTCCTCTCAAAAGCACGTGCGATTAGTTAATGAATAGAAAATGTTTGCCAGTTGTGACCCAGATTGGCCTGTTATTGAGCACGATCGATGTAGGTAGGAATAGGTTCTTTTTGATTGCATCGTTTACAACGGCCTGGACACAAGTGGCCAAGATTAATGTTTACAAAACAAACACATACACATAGTTGATCAGGTTACATACCGAGTATCGTTTGAAAAGTAACTACTTGCTGTTACCATGAGCACTGCCAACGGAAGCCCGGTGAATATTTAACGGATTACAGTACCTGCAATTCCGTTGATTTTCATCAACCTAACCAAAGACTGTCAGGAATTTTAGTCGCGTGCAGCGTGCTGAATGTGAATATATTTCAGTTGCCATGATGCCTATATTTCCTCAGCTAACTGATTGATATATGTTTAGACAACAACCGTTACCAGGAAGTCGGAATATGCTAAACCACCTAAACGGTGTATGGCGCTTCCCTTTCTAGGTCGTCAGAACGCTTTGTTGTGCGATTTAAGTTGCAAGCACGGAAAATAATTACATTCAAGCATACGGCGGAGGCTGAGTAATGTGAGGGATAGCGGGCATAGGTGTCCTTCGATCGGTTGATCATATGGGCTCAAGAAACTTTCCAGTATAGCCACCGTTGCTGAACAGTAGAGCTGCCAAGCAATACGTTCTTCGAAATTCTATGCCACATAGTTTTTCGCATTATCATTTGATTCATTTCGATATAACAGTTTCGAATCAAATTTAAGACTAATGTAAATATACTGCCTGCAGTGCTTATTGTACCTGTGATAAACCGAACTTTGTTTCGTGGCAGGGTGCAATATATGGAACGTGTTCCGCATGTGGCTGCCATGCGGAACCCCAATTCCAGTGTTATATGAGACCAAGACGGATGTAGACGACTAAAGATTTACATCTTATCGCATAATCGGTTTCGAGTAGACCTCATTATGTTGCATTAGATATTTCATCCGGATCACTTCCTCATGCTGATCCCACTACTGCTGTTGCGCCCATTAAGCAGTACTCGCGGGCACCGGTACAAGCTCTATGTTTTGGGCGGCGATTGGTGGAATACCGCAACAGTTTGTTTGGGGAAAAAACCGAAGCGAAATTAGTGTCAGACTTCAAGAGATCTCTAGAAGCTCAAGTTTCGAGAACGCATCGCAGCTAATTAAGATTTCGTCACACAGCCGAACTGCGTTGAACGTACGCAATAATAAATAGCGGTATTCCGGATATTTCAGATATCGGTGGGGCAATGCAGATGCATATCTTCTCACTCTCTGTGTGCGGTAGTTCGTATTCTCTCAGAGCATAAAGGAATCGAAAGCGTAAATGAATAGGGTTATTTCTAACAGTAAACCCATTGACAAACGGTTCCATTACCTTAATGCTTTAGTGCTCGTTTTATATATTTTATGCTTTATATCAGGTCGTGGGAGTGCACTAATATTTGGACGTCACAAATCTATTTTGCTATAATGGCTACGACTGAATAACGTTTCCTGTATATAATGTTTGTGATGGTTGCATTTCACAATCCACACAATGGAGAATATTCGTTGTTAAGGCAAAATATGAGTTATTATGAAGCTAACCAGACTAAATCCGGCGACAGGAAGTGCTGTTTCAACGCAGCCATTGAATGCAAAATTAGGGATCTAACACCCGCGCTGTTCAAATTCCGGATTGACTTGCGTCGAACGAGATGTGCACCCATTTCCTTGGCGAATTCGCCTCAATGCAGGAAACATCAATGGGACTGCATCTGATGGACAGAAACAATGGACTAGATAGCACAGCTGCACGCTAACAGAATATGTAATTTTCAATTTTTGTGTGCAGAACTTTAAATTCACAAACTACACTTCATTCAGCCTACAAGGCAAATTTTAATTACACATTCTGCACGGAAACCGGTTTGTTCAGGCATCTAATGCACATACTTTAAGGAAACAATGAAAAAAACTAATCTAGTGTGTGCATGTTATGCTTTGGAGATTTTCGAGTCATAGTTCCCTCTTAACCGCGCTAACTTTTTATCAGGTGATTAATATCCAAAACTATCCTTATCGCGACAAAATACTACTCCAGGTTTTTTAATGAACTCTGACGCGAGACTAAGTATATAAGTTAAAGTGATGGGAGATTGCTCCCTCATTATCAAGCAGCGACATTTTGCCAAGATTTTATAGAAACCGCCATTTAAGAATAAAGAAGAAACCAGTGTAATGACTGAGTTATACAAACGGTTCTATTAGCTAAGTAAAATGGCGTTTAAACAACAATGGAGTGAAAAAATGTTGGAATAACTTAGTAGAAGACTATATCCGTTAACTTGTTTGATTCTACATTAATTGTGGGTCTGTCGTATTTCATGTCGTTCTCCATGCCTTTTACAAAACCGATTAAAAATTTCATTCCATAATCAAATCCTAATTCAGCCCATCATCCCACAAATGCTTACTGCGTCCCTGAGTCCCCATAACGGGTAGGCGTTTCAAGTTTTGTAATACTGGCTAAAACACTACCGTCGGCACTGATGATATTGCAGCAAAGAGCATCCAAAATGCTTAAGTGCCTGTTCTATCTGCCATCCCAACTTCGACTGGATATCTTCGGACTGCACAGCAGAAATTGCCGCCGTCTACGGGATGAGCTAATACAGATGTATACTGTTTTGATAAACTTAGTGAACTTTGCCGCTACCTTTTTTTACTTAACTGAAACACTAAACTGAGGGGTCATTTTTTGAAATCGCCCATCCAATACGGCAGGTTAGAAAGCAATCTGAATAACCTCTCACTCTAAAATTATCATAATCGAAAGGCTATTTCTTACCGGTGCATCAAACATTGTTGTCGGATCTTGGTAGTCTAGTAATAAAGCTGATTGCCGTTAACCACTACTGTCCGGGTTCCACACCAGGTTAGGTTATCTCCATCTGATGAGTGCAAACGAAGATGTAACTGGTCATAGTGTGTCAGTGTTTGGAGCAGAAACACTAAATAATCTTCAGACTTTTCCAACTTATGTCATTTTCCGAAACCACGTTACCAATTTTAAAAACGACACTATGATGCCTTACTACGATTAAATCACATGACGTGACCTCTGCACATCAATTGTCGCTAAAACGAAACACTTTGCTCACCAACACCCAGGAAATCAGGCAGACTGATTGATATGTGTGTTTCATTGATGTTATGATCCCACAGAATCACGGTAAATAGTGCTGTCGAATTCCCACAAATAACCTAATTCACCCAGACCACCCTTCGGGAATTGTCAAGCATTAGATTTAAAATGTTTTGTACCACAGTCCTATTGTTCACCTAAGGGAACTACGCAAAAATCCAGTGGAAGCAAACTAGTACTAAATATTTTACCAAGTCGAGATAATAGTGTACAGGGTTTCAGAAATATCTGAGCAAAAAATATCGATCCATAATGTCGGTCGAAAAAGGCCTTAAAATTGACTGGTTCGGCATCGGAACCGAATTACCTGCATGCTTTCTTGTGCCGCTAAGCTACTAACCCATAATAAGTAGGAAGTGAACCAGAAAAATTTAAAAAGCTCGGAAAGAAGATAGAAACTGGTACATACATTCATTTTGCATTATCGCCCGAGTACGGTTAACAAAAACTGATGCATAGATAAAGCTAACATCGAGTGCGACCGGACATGCTTTAGGTGCAGAGTGAATGATGAAGGTTCAACCCACATTGTAGCCTAAAGCTGGCGAATGACTGTGTCTGATCGCAAAGGGCTGGTTTCATCGGGCTTGTCGGGATTGCGTCAGCAAATCGAAGGAAGCGGGGATTAGCGTTACACAACACAGCTATGAACCTGGAGCCTAGCTCTATCCGGTGACCCGAGTCTAATAGGTACTTGCCAGCGGCTTACGCGAGCACAGGAGTTGAGGGAAATAGGTCTTTGGGTGATTTCATGAAGAAAATATCGGCACATATTCCTTTTTCCGGTAAGTCAGTTCTATCAGTTCTGACTGTGCAACTCTCTCCGTAGTTACATCCAAGTTATGCATACGGTGCGAGCTGCGCCCGACATGCTGCGCTTCTTTCGTTGGATCTATAGAAAGACTTCGGATTCGGTTGATTATAACGAGTTGTGCTGCGTAGTAACATTCATGCGTAGCCGACATTATACGCCTTGTTGTTTTTAGCGAAACGAAATCATTTCAGAAAGCGAACTCAATGTAAACACTGTTCTCGGCTACCGTGTGCACTAATTGCTTCGGCACTCGCGATTTCTTGTGTTTCATGTTGAATATTCGAGGTTAGAAGTTCTCCACAAGTGCTTGTATAATTAATGCCAGCTCAGCTGCCATCGTCGGCCGAGCAAATTTTTCTGGCACGAATAACAAGTGTCTTCACAAGGGTCTGCTTGAAACTCACTGGTGTGAAGCTGATGAAGTGCAAGTAATGCACTACTCAATCTGGACATCCTCATTAGCCGCAGGGATAATGGATTAATTGAGAGGTCCGGCCGGCACTTGTACTTCACTATTTTCACACCAAAGCGGTAAAAGCGGACACTTTGAAGACTTCATTTAGGTGGGCCAGACGAATTTGTTCTGCTAACCGTCTGCCCGATGAGTTGGCGTTAATTAAACAAAAACTTTGGGCAAACGGTTAACCATGAATATTTAATGAGAAACACAGACAAATGCGGTGGCCGAAAAAATTGCTGCACATGTTAGTCAAGAATGGGTTTTTTCTTGGTTTACCCTATCGAGGTGATTCTGGCAAGCTAAAACCGACACAGCCTATAACCTCGGCTACGCATTGATGTTACTAAGCAGCACAATTCGTTATATATAAAAGAACCCGAAATATTACTCTACATTCAAAGAAGGAAACGCATCCCATCGGGACAGCTCGCACCGTATGTATAAATCGGGTGTAGTTGCGGAGAGAGTTGCACAGTCAGAATTGATAGAATTGTGATTTTCGGATAAAGTAACGTGTGGAATCACCCAAAGCCCTATTTCCCTTAACTCCTGTGCTCGCGTAGGCCGCTGGCTTCTTCCATAAGCAAATACCTATCACCAGATATACCTAGGATCCAGGTTCAAATTTGTGTTGCGTAACGCTAACCTTCGCTTCCTTCGGTTTGCTGACGCAATCGCGACAAGCCCGATGAAACTAGCCCTTTGCAAGCAGACAAAGTCTTTCGTCAGCATAAGGCTGCAATGCATGTGTGGGTTGAAATTTCGTCATTCAATCTGCACCTCAAGGAAGTTTGGCTGCACCAAATTTAGCTATATCCATGCATCCACTTTCATGATAAAGGTACTGGAGAGGTAATACGAAATGCTTGCATCTAGCAGTTTTATCTTATTTTACCGATTTTCAAATTGTAACTAGAATGTTTTGATGATAAGTGGTTATCTAAGCGATGGTATCTTCCAACTTGGGACAACTCCGTGTTCACCTGCTAAACATTAGTACGTGTTCCCAGACGACTGTACGACGTACATTGTGGTCAGTGCAATTGCTATATCCAGCGGAACGTAGACTTACGTGTCTTGTCACTTATCCATTTGCTAGTTATCAGTTTAAGCGTTAAATTGTGTGATTATGCAATTTGCTTTGTTATAATCTGCTTAAGCTATCAAACAAAATATGAGGTTTTAGTAGACATACTATCTTTATCTTATGTGATGAGAAGCACATATACGATTTTAATCTTTTCGGGCGGGCAATACCGCATTTCCACACGAAAGTTTCATTTTCAGTTGATCACCATAAACCTCTGTGCCGATAGATCACACCAGACAATAAGAATTCAAGTTTAGCTATACTACTATTTAGTAGTTTAAGTGTAACTGCAGAAACAACACAGGGGATTTGAGGAGATGAATTTGGTGTTGTTAAGCGCAATCAGGATCCAAAAGCATCTCTATTCTCCGGTATGGAACGAGATCTGCCCAATATGGATAAGATTTCATGTAGCGATTGGTTTCTCGCCGAAACATTTTCTTCGGCAACATTTGATTAACCTTGGTATTTTAATCCTCAAGTAATCACTAGCGGTTCTTTGGAAATACAAATTACCGTCACCCGGTGTATGACCATTAAGTAAGCGGCTCGAATGATTTGATACCAGTGATGCCAATGTCTCTTATTTATGGAAAAAAAGTAAAACGTGGGTGCCAGCTGGGTGGTTCGGGTTTAATCCGTTCCAGCAAATAGTTCGGCGGCAGTGTTCCAGGACGTGGTGGGTTTTCGCCCGGCAAGCGTTCTCCCTATAAAAAGCCACAAATGTCTGCTTATCAACACTGTGACGTGGCGGATGTGACTCGCCACAAAATAAAGTCACTGGGCCGTGGACATGCGGAAAATGGTATCCAACTCACGTACATCAATTGCTTATTCTCACATTCCTACGGATAACAAACAGTCAAAATTTCTGCGGCACATTCAAAAATACAAGCTACATTCATAGACAATTACATACATATATACACCCATACACTTACATCCACTGTTATGCCAAACATGTACTATTTGTACATTTTGATCGCACTATGTTAGCTAAACATGATCATGCCTGTACTGCTGTGCCTCGCATTGTCGAGAATAAAAGTTTATTTATTTATTTATTTATTTACATGTAATCAACAACCACATACAGTGAATGACCTGTAAAGCTTATCAATCTTAATTGAGCTAAGACAAACGCAGAATAGAATGATGGTAACACAATAAGGCATATATATTTTAGACCTAGTTGAACACTTTCATTCAATGATCATGAAATATTTTTTAATGTAAATGTTGAATGAAAGTCACCTTATAAGGAACGGTCATCAGGGTAAACAAATGAAACCGCTTTGAACAGTGTTATGAGGAGCACGCTTCAACACTGTCACAAAATAATTCCAGGTATCTGTTAAATCATAAATCATAGTTAAATCATAGTGTTGTGGTGATCAACTGTAGCGATCACCTCTCGTGCAATTGAATAATTAGTTAAGGTCGGGTACGACAGAATTGGATCTATTCATCAGTTATATAGAATTTTAACCACAACTTCTTCCATATTCATCGTGAGACATAGTTGTATGCAATAACAAGCAACGTACTTAGATTATCTTTGTACTTGAGATTCAATTATTTTTCTGAAACAAGTCAAATCACCTGTGGTATAGAGAATCGTTTTGAAATGTCAGGTGTGCTGGTAATCAGGTACACCACAACCCAATCCACTCTACCCTTGCAAAATCTAGTGGTCTATGAATGACGATCTGCCAGATGCAATTCTTCGCGGTATCTCACCCGTCATCAGGAGCTGGAGAAGATAAATGTCATAGGAAAAAGTATCTATGGATGGTAGACCGCAAGTGGGAAGAGAATGTATGCAACTAAATAAGGGCACTGTAAACAAAAAATGCCAACAAGTTTCGTTTGCTTACCGCCAAATGGTTTTCTGTATTTTAACGGATGAATGCGAAGGTTTAAGTAGGATGAATAATATCATTCATTGCGAAAAGATCCATAAGAATGTGGGGTTATTTAGGTGGACGGCAGCTTCGTTTCGACTGTATGTGGATGAAGCGGTCACTTCATCTCCAGAGAGTTATCGTTATCCATGCCATGTTGAAACAACCCAAGTGGAGGCGAAGGAAAGCTTTAAAATTTGGGGCTGTCCTTGTTTCCAACCTTTGGTTGTGGAAGGAATCCAATGGCATTATCTATGACTACAAATGTGCAAAACGGTGGTTATCTGAGGCCGCTTGTTCACATTAGTTTCGAAGTACATTTAAGGAATCTGAGTTCCCTGCCGACAGGCAGTTACCAAGTGAAGTTATATGGTACAGAAGATAGGCTTATTGGCATATTAAAGAAAGTATCATTCGTAAACTTCTTCACTTCTTTGAAGGCCTTTTGTGTTTCCAGCTTTCACTAACAAGTTGAATAGTAACTCCAGGTGAAGACGGAAGGACATCAGGAGAGTATCGTGGAGTTTTGATTTAGAACATAGTATGTGAACCTATGTGGCAGGTAAACTATGCAAAATCGACATACAGAGCAAAACGAATGAAAAGATTTAGTTTAAATTGACGTGGTTTAGTTATCTTTCCCAGACAAGATTTGGTTTAAGTAATCTTTAATGGTGTACTATATATTGAAGGAATTCACAGCTAGTTAGAATAAATTAAACTCGCATTGCTTGCAGTTTTAAAATCCACGTTTTGTCTACAGACTGAATTGTATGCTTGAGTAGGCTCTACACTTTTATAAATGGAGGCTAAAAAGAAAGCCACTGAGCTTACCCAACCTATTGGACACAATTTATCTTGTTGGATCAGGTTAAATTAACATCGGGTTTTAGAAACGTTCAACGCTTCTTCTAGTGCGTATTACTTCTGCGTACACAATTTACCGCAGATGAACCTTTGATGACTCTTTTGGAGCCACTATGATTTACTAGCTATAGGTTTATACGTTTTCAGTATTCAAGCGAATTCGCTTAAATTATACGGCTTTCCCCACTTACAAATAAACAGAACCGTACTAAAATCTGAATATACCTGGGAATCGGTCGAAAATTAAATCAAAGCCCCTAAAGGAAAATATTCACAAAACAGCAACCTGGACTGCCTATGTGACACAGCTTAAACTCTATGTGAGTTTGATCCGCAAAGACAAGGTAACGCATCCGCAGGAGTTAGTGAAGAGATTCCGCACGAAAGGCAGAATCTTTTGCAGGCACGTTAATGGCCTTCGTAAGGTGCGACGCTGAATTCCAGCACTGATCACAACTGACGGGTGCACGCAATCAGCAATGGAAGCAACCGATCTCTTACAGTTCCATTACTCACCAGGCTTACAGAGAGTAACGGGCCCAACGGTTCTCCCTGTGGCTATTGTCCCACCCTCAGCCTTATCCAATATTAAGTTGACCGCAGAGTGTGTCAAATAAACTGTCGTCCCTGCGTATCCACAGCTCTCCCGGTTTTGATAACATTCGACCGAGTGCTTTATGGGTAAAAGCCAGTGATCTGGCAAAACCTCTGGCTATATCCTACCATCGCTGTGTGAAGGG
This sequence comes from Dicrocoelium dendriticum, assembly GCA_944474145.2. NCBI lineage: Eukaryota > Metazoa > Platyhelminthes > Trematoda > Plagiorchiida > Dicrocoeliidae > Dicrocoelium > Dicrocoelium dendriticum. The sequence continues at coordinate 184,897 of CALYDF020000420.1, forward strand.
GAACCATATTCCAACAATTTAGAAGCGAGTATCATCACTAGTGTTCATAAGGAGGTAGTCGCACCGACCCAACCAATTACTATCCTATAATGCTATTCCCTGTGCTTTCCAGCGTTATGGAGTCTATCATCGCTGATGCACTCAGGCAGTATCTGAAAAATCACTAGATGATGACACCAGAGCACCATGGTTTCCGACAAAGAGGCTCAAGCACTACGAACCCGCTACTTGCACGCAATAGCTTAACTGTAGCAGTTGATGGTGCAGCATGAGTTGATATCATTTACCTGGATTTTTCAAAAGCGTTTGATCGCTTAGACCACTGAACTTTCCTCCATAAACTTCAATCATATAGCACTGGTGACTCAGTGCTGCGTTGGATAGGCAATTTCCTGCACGAACGTCGGTTGGAAATGAGAGTACGAGAATCCCTGTCCGGAGAAATTGAGGTGGAGTGCGGCGTACCAAAAGGCTCGGTGCTCGGTCCCCGTCTATTTTTGATTTTCATAAACGATCTGGCGAGGGAAATTGCTCCTGATTTCCTATTCTTGGCGGGTGATAGCAAATTATGGCTAGAGATCAAAGAACCGAACAACCACGAAAAGCTCCAGTAAGACCTCAACAGATTTCAAACTGGTCATTTCTGAAAACACTTCCGTTCAATGTGGATAAAGGCCACGCTGTTCCATTGCGTCAGATGAATGACTGCGTGTATAAGCTTTGGTCCCATGTATCGCGAACAACTTCTTAAGAACACGACCTTCGGTTGCTCATTCAACGTGATTTTAACTGTGCGAAGGAGTTAGAGGCAGCTGCGAAGAGAGCCAATCAGCACGTCGGCTTGCTGCGGAGTGCATTCGGAAGATTCGTCCCATCCATCTTCCCCATGATGCACAATTAGTACGTGCGCCTTCATGTTGAATCCACTATCCAAGCTTGGCAAGGTTGGTTGAAGCGCGACTTGGAAGTGTTAGAGAAACCACAACGAAGGGTCAAAAAAATTCAAAGGCCTATGAAATCTGTCCTACCATCAAAGGCTGGTCACTGGAACTTTTCAGTGGCCGTACCGAAGACTGACCAACGATATCATATTAGCCTAGCAAATATTAAATGACCCTAGTCACGTATGTTGTCACTTCCTGAAACTCAGCCATAACACCAAACGCAGAAATTGTGTGAACCTTTCAGCCGCCTGGAATGCTGGCGGAATTATTTTTCGATTCGGATTTGCAACACTGGAATTCTCTCCCAAACTTCCTTGTGTCCTCGCAATTTTGGATATATTCAAAAAACGATTGGATCTTGCTCTTTGCCCCATCACTCCATTGCCTAAACTGTACTACTTTTAAACATCTTAGTTATCCGTTCAAACCTGAGTAACATGTCACAAAAACCTGAGGAGGAAGTACAGAATGGAATATTTCGTTTTTATTATTCAAACGGATACACCAACTAAAATTGTCCCAGCGTGCCACTTATTTGCATTCAATTCCCACTTACACTACTATTATGCAGCGGCGTAAGTGTTGGGTAAACGATCAATCAGAAAACATACATATCTTTGACAATTGTAGTTTTATCCCCACCATCCCATAGGACTTGTCAAGCAACTGCTGTTTTACTCGACATACATCACTGTTCATTGTTCATTAAATCATTGGATGAAGCCTAAACCTTGACAGCCGTGCATGTGTGAGTTTGACGTTGATAAAAGTTTGATATATCCTTCGGCGCTACCTTGCTTGGGTACCAAGACCAAGCGTAAATGTTCCATTTTTAGCAAGCTATGCTAGGAGACATGAAGCAAAAACACATACCGTGATTGTTACGCTGATATATAATACGGCATTACCGAGTCACTCACAAATTCTGCCTGCATCCACGCTGAGAAATATTTTAACTCAGTTTAAGCAATTAAATGGCTCAGTCTTCAAAGTTATGAAATTCTACATCCGAGTGACAGTGAAATTCATCGCGTTACCGGTACTCAGTTAGGGACGTTTGAAATACTCAAGCAACACGAAGTACTGGCGGCCGGTGATGGTATGTGACCGCCTTCATATGCCAAACGTCAGAGATCTGGAACAGATTCCCAGTACATCACTTTCAGAAGAAAATAAGAAGTCATATAAACAGTTCTTGCACAGTTGTGGTTAATACCGCTTACGTCACGAAGTTGCATATCTTATATATCTAGTCCATGATAAAGTTGGCTTCATTAAAAGATGAATTTCTGTTCCTGTAGCTCTACTGCAGAAACAAATTCATATGTCTGAATTATCCATGGCAGTCCAATTTGCACAGAGAATAAGGAACTCCGGCGGAACTGCACGTTTAATCGCAACCTAAATTTTACAGGTATAAAGTTTTGTTTAATGTTAATATGTTACTTTTTGTTTTTTATCCGGTACAGCAGACTGATATAACTAAGTGGAGTAGTTGGCGACTTAAGCAGATACGGTTAAATAAAAAGCGTACTGCTTTAAAATTTATTTTGGTTCTACCAGTTTTGATGTGGTTTTGGTAATGACAAAATGTTTTACGGGTCGTTAAGCTCGTTAAACCTAGGCTGTTTCGTTAACTGTCGGTTTGCCGACCGCAATAAATTGGTGGTTTCTGGTTCTGACATAAGATTTACAACCAGGTAAACTTCGGGCAGACGAAGTTTTGATGTTTACGTGAGCGATTTTATCAGCTTGGTCATATAAGCAGACATGATGTGCAAGACTATATTCCAAAAGAACCGGACATAATTTACTCACTTATTTTGCTCGTTTTAAACAAGGGTGTATGCAGCTGCGCAAAGCACCAGCGCCCCTAACCAAGCAGAAGATTAAACATTCGAATGTCTGAAAATATTTTTTGGTAAGCTGCTCTTCCGTGGAGTCGGTGAACGTCGCAATATTGCGAACTGAATATACACAGGATGGATGCCGGAATTTGCATAGATTTTAGTTATTACATTTGGGATATTTTTAATCGTCAAATTAATTCCTGTCTAACTGCATACACACAATTTGCACCGTAGATTATTCATTATACAACCACATAATTACATTGTGCTAACCTTAAACTTCAGCAAGCCCATGTTCCCGTCGATATGTCTGGCATATTTAGATTTATAACAAGATTGCGACCATACGTTCATATATTTAAGGATAATACTATTGTATATGATGCTTTTGACATGACGACAATTTCCCCTTAAATATGCGCATTCAGCAGCAGTGTCGTTGTTATCCGCTTATTGTTCTCCGCTTTTATGTGGAATTTATTAGGTTACTCAGATATCTGTCACAAGTAACAGCGCGCGTGAATTTATAAACCGGTTATACTAGACAACACAATAGCTAGTCTTCGTTTGACGAAGTTATTCACTGTTATTCACAGGAACCTGTTGGATACGGCTTGAGGAAAAAAATTATGTCTCCCTTGCACCATGCTGTTAAGCTTCTTTAAAAATATGATTTATTCTATTGAATGATCACCCATTACCAGTTGAAAGATTACCGAAGATGGTGTAAATAATTGTTGTGAAGCGGCTGAGTCGGATTAAAGGGTATAGTTTGTCCACATATTGAAAAGGATGGTGTTCGTGGTATTGAATAGCAGCTTGCGCGAGTATTTACACCACTTGACCATAACATAACTCTTGTTGTACATATACAGATCGGACATTTAAAAGCGGAATCTCGAAATTAAACCTTGATTTACATGGCTAGTCAATCACCGACTTCAACCAGATGGCTACTTATTCCAATTCAGCTGATCATAAGTGAAGCGCACCAAGTGTGATTCGGTGTAAAGTTAAATCGATGCGGCAGTCGTCCGTAGAGAAATTGTGTAACCTGGTTAGCGCTAGTAAGGTTGACTTTCCTGGACGCTGCCAAAAGATGGTGTGATCACACGAAGACAACCCATAAGTGCGCGCTATCGCAAGTCACGTGACCGTGGCCTAAGCTGCCCTAGGGAAGTTAGGAGAGTTTCAAAGGGCGTGGTCATTGGCGTGTGCACAGAATTTGGGCATTCAGCGACCGACTTGAGGAATCTACCTGTGTGTTGCTTGTTATGGTCTCAGTTGACAGACTGGTTTGACTCTAATAGCACTTAAACTACGAGTTAGTTTCGGTGAAACGTGGTAGCCCACATTAAATTTACTGATCTAAATTCAACTAAGGGTTGAATATGGAGACCAACGGTATTTTTTCCATATACACCATTCAGCTTTTATGCTTGCTCAAGTAAACTTCCTCGTACTTTATCATACCTGGGACAAGTAACAACTCAGCGATTGTGCCGCAGTATAATGCAGTAAGATAATTAACAAAACACAAAATCAGAAACAGTAAAATCTACAATCTAGTGACTGTTAATATTCCATTCTTATTAGTACGACCCGTTGACACTGGGTACTGAAGGGGGAAGCTAAGCAAAGAAGCTCACAACACAAACGCCACCGCGTGGGCAATTGTCCACACAAAAAGTGTATCCAACTGAACACGTTCATCATCCAGCAGACACTCGACAAGTCCACCTAGAAACCCAAATTGAAAACCCAAGGGACTAACTAAATGCATTAACAATAACGTCCTCTTTCGCCCAAGACTATTTGAAGACCACAACACTATCTACGTAAGGAGAACAGGTCATCAAAAATCCTAACAAAGAGGCATCGAGAGGAAACCAAAAACGTACGATCGAATCCCGATCTCCTTCTTCTCAGACTAGCTAAAAAGCAGGATGGGTGTTAATGGACATATCTGGGTATATAACGAAACTTCACTCAAGTATGCAATACTCTGGCAAGTTCATGCACGAGACAGTCCAGAAGAATAGTACCGCAAATGAGACAAAATTAGTAGTTGCTTGAAGGAATTAAACAACGCGAATGGACAAATGAATCCTTACTTAATCAGCTAATTCCTGTTGGCTCTCAGCCCCAGTATTTATGGTCTACCTAAAGTGAACGATCCGCAAATCATCTTAAATCCTATGATCGCTACATCGGCTTCCGCTTTCTACTGATTTGCAGAACGGTTTGTCGAATTGTGGAGACCAGTAGTAAAGAACGATCCATAAATTCTCTGAAGAATACATCTGTCAAAAAGTAAAAGACATGAAGATAGACGGTAACGTGTTGTTGCTGTTTGAGGTGGGATCTGTTTTCCCAAACGTTCCGTTGCTGGAGACTAGTTTATTTGCGAATACATAACAAAAAACAAATAAATTTTTTATTCCATTGCCTTACCTGAAGGAAATAATCCTGTGATGCGACTTCAATAGGCTGTTCCTGTTTGCTAAAATCGATTAATGGTAAATTGACGGAGTTGCTATAGGTTCGCCCCTAGGACCCATTCTCGCCCATCACTTCCACGCAAAGTTTGAAGGTCGTCCTATCCAGCTGGCTGTTACTTCACTGGTTTTCAAGTTTTTGAGGACACGTTTGTACTATGTGTTTCCAACGCTGGTATCTTTGGTTTATTCGATCTACTCAACGATGCACACCTGTCACTGAGATTCACCAAGGAGAACGAAAAAAATCTCTCTTGACAGCAGATCCTTCCGGAAGTTTCTGTGGATTTGACATTGCGCATACATTCTGAGTTTAATACCTCTGAATTATAAACACAACCTTGTTGCTGCATGCATTATCGAGCCTCTAAAATCTGCAGCCAGCAGAAGCTAGCAGAGGAAATAGAAGGTATATTTAAAACACTGCTTTCAAACGGTTATCCGGCCACTTTTAACAAAAAGCACGCTGTGGTTCGTGAACTCAGTGAGTCTATCCTCACAGGACAATAAAATATGTTTCTCACCATCAATTTTAAGGGTGACATCACTTTCGATCTATTGAATATTATACTTTCTGCTGCAGTGACAAAAGCTATCCAGCCGCAAATCCACATGTTCTTATTGAGAGCACTCCATTTGTTGCTCAGCGCCTTGAAGAGAGATTACAAGCCAAGTCAGAGTCGTACGTCGTACATCAGTTCACTTGTACTTGTGGTGGACAAATGATTAGGTGCATATCGATCCAGAGAGGTGAGCACTGTCCCGAGTTCTGCGGAAACACACTTTCAGAAGTATCAGGAGTTCCACCCCAGAACATCCGGCTCGATGCGGACGCGAAATTCTGACCGTTGTTGCCTTCAGCCTTTTCTACATCGTGCCAATACGGCATGCTAACAGGTTTAGGAGACGCTTCCTTAAGATAGTCTAGTCGAAAACGATCAACTTAACGCAACCAGAGCTTTGCGAGCAGTAACTGTTGTTGTCATCTTTTACGTTGTCTTGGATGTGATGAGGAGCCATCCGTACGGAACAATGATGATGACTGTCGGTAGCTTAACTTCTCGGCTGACCTAACTTGTTCCGTGATTCATTCCATTCAATTCAAGAAATTATTCCGCTGCGAGTAGCTTCACACCTTTGAAATCCTGTTCAGTGAGCCTAGTTTCCTTGATACCGTCGATGACCAAATTATAAGAAAAGATGACAGCAAGCATCCTTGTTTCATACCACTGGATATATCGAAGGACCTCGATAGATTGACATAATCCCTCACATTGCCCGAACTATGTACGTAAAAAGCTGCATATGTCAAGGCGTCGCATGAACAGTACGGAAGGGTAGCCAGATTTTGTGCACCGGAACGCACGCATAAATAGTTAATTCGATTTGTCATCAGTCCAAATGATATGAAGTTAACAGTTCGCCTATTGCCACATGTCTGCTCAATTAAGGGAATATTTCCCATAAAAGATCACGTTCGATATCCTTACTCATTACAAGGTGAATGCACACCGTTGGTGACAGAAAAATCATGTTCTCCACGGATTAAATTTCGTAATTTCAAGTCCAAATCTGGCTCATAATTAAAAGACTCCCGCTTTGTGGTTGGCTGGCATCAGCATGTTAGGTATTCACAATGTATTCGAGTAGACTGTCGGCTAACCATGAACTTTAGGCAAGCGCCTTTTGTCCTTGCACTGATTCACAATATGCCAGCAATTTATTACCTATTGCTGCACTGAATGTGTTGCCAGCTTGACCAGCGCTTGGCCGTATTCGAAGCTAATGTTTGTGTGTTGTGAGTTTGACAAGGGGTTCTATCTAACTCAGTCTAAAATAGATATGATATGTGTAGAAATTTATAACATCTACACTCAGGTAAACAGCCATAACAAGCCCGGAAAAGCACTATATTGTTAACTATGTATTGTAATAGCCTCCCTTGCTACACGATGCTCTGGATTGTTTAAGAAATAATGCAATCTATGGAATTCGTTAGGTTGACTACTAACTGACTGTTCACTGAAATGTTAGCTGTTATGACAATATGACAGTTTCGGTCAGGTACACTGTTAACAAGAAGTTAGTATACACTTTTGCTTACTGGACCAGCTCTGCGAATACATCATCCTGAGATTAAATTGAAGATGAAAGGAGGCTCTATCGTACCACTTGCCACTGGATCATAATGCTTTAAATAATCATTGTTGAAATGCACCAAGTCAGCTCTATACGAAGGTACGATATCATTTTCTCAATGCATTGTCGCTTTCCTTTCCAACCTGCATTCATATAGATATGCTGATCAAACGAGTCAAGCGAATAGAACTGAAGTCCATGACTGCAGGCATTTACAACATAGCAAAAAGTCACACCTTTGAATAGTGTAAATTCTAGTGGATATATGTTTAGAAGAATACTTGGGGTGAGCGCTTGAGTAGGGCCACTAAGCGCATACGCAGACGATATCGCAGTATGAACAAGTTGGGGAAGAATGAATCATGTTTGGTTTACTAGGTTTTAGTTAGTAAAGGATGACAGTCTAGAATATGAATGAAATTTAACTATACACCTAATGCATCCGTTTACATAACGAATTCAACAAGATGCGACAAAAAGAAGCATTGAACTATCAGCCAATCAAGTAAGATATTAAGGAATTCCTCCACGCTTCAATTATCTCGCTAGCATGTTCACAGGTTCCACGTAAGTCAGGCAGCAATCAAAATAATTCGAGGACTGGTGCGCAGTGACTACTTGACTTAATGTAATAAGGATAACTAAAGTATTTGTAAGTAGAAGGGGGATTTATTAGGTTTTTGTGTAGATTCGTCGCAGTTAGAGACAGACAGACAGTCACCAGACATCTAGAAAAGCGCTAGACTGCAGTTTCTTCCTATTGGGACTCGTCAGTAGCGCGCACCCGCCGAATCCTGCCGGATTCGAACCCACGACCATACTCTTGCGAGACAGCGACTAATGCCACTGAGCCATGGGCGACGGCAGCGGACCGCCATGACTGCTATCTAACTGCGATATAGCACGGCTCATCCTCCACTGTCTTGCATTCTATGCATGTGCAGAGGACAGGGCTGGCCCCCAGAGTACCGACTTCCTTTGCAAGTCGCCACCAATCGAGCTGGCAAGTATGCTGCTAAGGCTACTACTGATTATTTGTAAGTAGTAGGGGGATTTATTAGGTTTTTGTGTAGATTCCTCGCACATGCATAAAATGCAAGACAGTGGAGGGGGAGCCGTGCTATATCGCAGTTAGACAGCAATCATGGCGCTCCGCTGCCGTCGCCCATGGCTCAGTGGCATAAGTCGCTGACTCGGAAGAGTAAGGTCGTGGGTTCGAATTCGGTAGGATTCGGCGGGTGCGCGCTACTGACGAGTCCCAATAGGACGAAACGGCCGTCTAGCGCTTTCCTGGATGTGTGGTGGCTGTCTATCTGTGTCTAACTGCGACGAATCTACACAGAAACTAAACTCTTAAAATTTAACTAAACCAAGGCATTCCCATATATCCTGGGAACAAAGAAGCAGGCGGTTTGTAATAACAAAAGCTACCGCCTTAATGAAAAGCTAACGAAGGTACAGTAAGACTGTTTTATGCTCTAAAGTGCTTCTGGACCGATTATTTCTGTGACTATTACTTAGGGGTTATCGCAATAATCCGGAATAGGTATCATCCTACACGTATCGGGACTTGCGTCTGATCAACTGTACTAATGCTATGTCGGACATTTTGTAAGCAAAATGTTTTCAATGGTTACGATGGACTTATTCCTTTCATCTCAAAAGCGATTCTATGTATCATATGCTTTATCTACTGGTGCGTCCTCCTATTGTGGAACCAAAGTGACAAATCATCCGTTATCATTTTTCAAATAAAAGTAAACGCACCTATTTCCGAGGTTGGGATTGCACTATAAACACAGCAGAACTGATAGCCTACATTCATGTAGAAAAGGGCATTTGCCAGTAACTTTTTATAGGCAAAGTTGAAAGTGCATGCGCTGTCCGCACCCACCGTGAGATAAGTATTACCAGTGCAGAGACTGCGCAAACCAACAAGTGTCTTATGTTTGAGTTAGGTCTAACTTATTCAGACACATGGTTGTCGGTAAATTCGGTTAACCTAGAATGCATATCAAACGGTAGCGCAGGAATTTGAAGATGTAATTAATGGAGGAATAATTATATATTATCCTTATCAGAAAACAACCCAGCTACTATATGGCACTCTTATGATAAAAGTTTTGTTAATACTTGATATCCCATCGTTGTCCTCTTCTCTTGGTTTGTAAACTCACAAGCCACAATATTCAATCAATGTTTGACAAAATTGAAACAATTAAAACCCTTGCAGTGTATAGCAAAGTAATTCTGCAGGAATAGCAGCCTAATAGCCCGGTCCGCCCTATGCTATAGCGTACGATTGGATTCGGCAATTTACAATGACGTTCTGACTGTCTACTAGCAGTGCAGTATCCTGATTTCCCTAACTCCGTTGCTTTGCCTGCTACTACATTTAAATGTTTGCTTTTGAATTCTAGTAGAAGGATATATAGAAGCGGTCCAAGAAATCATCGGTATTGAAATGTTTGGTATTATCCGTCGCTCAGGGTGCGGATGTGGTTTTTGAATGCTTCTCCGAGCTCAGTGATTGCTTTGCAGTCGTTTCGTTTCCAAACTAGGCGACATCAGCAGTACGGATTCAGGAGTTTGGTTTACAGTGCCTCGTAAACAACTTCAGTACCCAAGTGCTTATTTCTCGAGTTCTGCATTCAAGTCCAGGTATACATGAACTCACTTCCTTGCTGGCTTTCGGCCCTTCGGAAGATGTTGGCGTACTCCAAAACGAATTATTTGTTCTCGGCACATATATGCACAGACATCAAGAAAGTCGGATCGTGACGACGAAGGGCAAGGCTGTGTTCATGTAGCCTCGTTACAAGTTTTCTACTAGTCTGCCCCACATCTTAGTTGTCACACCTCCGGCAGCAGTTTGTGGGACACATCAGTTGATTCTTCCTTGCTATTGTACTTTATCAATTTGAAGAGTTTACTACGAAGTGTCACCGTTGGTGTCGAATGAAGAACTGCAAACAAGGTTATTGTCATGATCATTATACACTTTGGATCCTGGTGGATAACTCGTCAGCTATTGTGCTGCAAAATGTGCGAAAAAGACACGCAACGCAAGCATGCTAGCTTAGACACCAGTAACGGATGAGCGTCATTCCTAAAAGCTACCAACCAGCTATTTGGTCGCAAAAAGCTTAAATTATGCTTAAGAACTGATCTGGAAGTTGGAATAAGAAGGGAGGAAAAAGAAACGCACAACACGAAGCGAATCCAGCCACTGAAGCTGCACTTTTGATGTTGTCAGGTCTGGCAACGAGACGTTTGTAAGAAAGTCACTCAACTCGGAGTACCTTAGTATTAGTCATACTGTTCATATGGGGGAGCACGTACAAGAGTTTGTTGTGAAGTCCTCTTTTACACCCACCAACTCATATTCATTGTGGCAGCGGAACTCATCAGTGGGAATGGGATAATCGATCCTCATTTAGACCTGGAAAAACACGGCTAGTGCACGAGCTCATAACAACGTAAATTCGCGCAACCATCATCACTGAATATAACATGGTGCAAACAGCGGTAGAAGCGACGAAGCTCGGAATATTAATGTCAGTTACAACTGTGATGGGGCCGCTGTTTGTACTGACATAATCTAGGTTCTACACCTTATGCCGCAATAGATACACGATGCAAATGATATAATAATACTTGCAACAATGATAATTATACGCTAATCAATAATAGGTTTTGGTATTTAAGCCGGTCTTAAGGCCCACAATCCTAACCTAGAATAAATGACAGTTATTCGTTTTGCTAATAAGATTATAAGAAACATTATGCGTATGCTTGAAATGCCTAAGAGAACCATTTTTGTTTAAAAGTACTTAATGTATTTGATAAGTAATATTAGTTGAGCACTGGTGCTTTGAATTTAAATGAACTCTGCTACCTGCAGCGTTAAGGTTCTACAATTTGAGAGAAATGACGAAAGATGTAGCTAGCATTTTTGACAGGATACCATTATGTTTCGCGATGTCGCATAACACCAGGAAACATTACTGTTCTACCAGCAGCGGTTACACTGAAATAAAGCATATTAGAGACGTATATCAGCTGCTTTCCCCAAGTTCGCTCATGGAATGTGGCCAGACCTTGAACTGAAAAGGAACCTTTGTACCCAATATATTACCCTCACTCCACGTTTGGAAAAGCTTTAAGTAGTCACGCACTGAGTCAAGAGAGGTTTGGGAAATATCAGTTAGCCTGCTTGTTGGGCAAACTTTTGCTGCTTACATAAAAACATCATCAGGTTAGGTGAAGCGCTAGGTAATTGAAGCGTCTTTCGTAGCGAATAGACACGATAATCGCGATAGCAAGGGCATATGCCAAGGTGTTATAACAGTCACAAGTGGAAATATCACCTTAAATAATTAAGCCAGATGCAGAAATTTCACACCGGTGAAGACGATTGGTACTGGTCTCAACAACCCCCGCTCTAAGTACACAAGCAGGTTGTCAAGTCTCCGGCTTTACTATGGTCAAATGTTGTCCAGGTTGCTTCCAGCATGAAGTAAGCACAGCGACTTTAGGCATTTGACTCCCTCATCCTTCTTCTGTCCCTCTTCCTTATCTTTGAAGTGAGTCAACAAAAACGAGCTTGTTTACTAGATCGGCTTTTGTGTGGGTTTTTAATTGACAATGGGATGTTGGGTTGAAGACTCCATTTTGACCAACTCAATGACGTTAGTCCGACAGATCGGATTACCATCATTCACCAAGCAATTGAGATTTTTATCCTTAGTTCTATTCATGTGACTCTCCGATTTGGCAGTTTTCAAACTCACAGCAATCGGTCGTTGAGGTGCTCCTAGTTGACACTAAATAATGAGTCTACATTATCCAAGTAGATTCGCTGACCTCTGTTAAATTTATACACAGCCACGGTAGTCACTTAAGAGTGAACGGTACTCGAAGTCATCATTCCGTGTGTGCGATGCGCCTCTTATGATCCGAAATCTTTCGCTCTTTGCTCTATGTGTATTTTTAGAGGTTATGCATAGTTACAAAAGTGGTTTACAATCCTATATATATGAGGAGATAGTCCTTCAAAAGCACAAGTTCTTAACGTAGTGCTTGGTCACGATGGAAACCAATATATATTCGCAGCATACAATAACTTCCATCTTGTCTTCGAGCTTCCTTACTTTCACTGGATTCCTGCGTCCAATTTCACTCTGTCGTGCGTATTGACTGTGGATTTAAGACAATTGCTACTGGGGCATAAATATTCACATCGAAAAACTTCTCCCTACTAGTTTTCTCATCGTCACATTTCGCGCAAGTTATCTGTTTTCCGCCACAGTAACTAGAGTATGTGCTGTCTTAGCTAATTGAACATGGTAGCAGTGCGGAACGAAAGATTCCAACGCAACGCCTAGTTTTTGACCTGTCGGTAGTTGACCAACTCAGTGGATATGCAATATTATGATTCATGAACATGCGGTAAGCACCACAGCGGCTACTGCATTTTTGCAATATTAATGCCAAATTTAGCAACGCATACACTCTTGTCTACATTACGAATGTTTCAGTTAACGTTACCGGTGAAATCTTTGTGACCGGCAAACCGGTCGAAATGACGCTGTAGTATGCAGTACACATTCTCCTTCTGCGGTGCCAATTAGTGAGTCCCTGTGAAATAAACTTTGGTGTACCGACTACTCCGGACTCCTTGGTGTCATGCACGAAAGTGCGCAAACAATGTAGCAAAGGATAGCTGCATTCATTGCTTAACTAAGCAAATCAGTTTACCATGTGCGGTAGGGAAAAACCGAATTTCTTAAATGAAACGGTTGAAAAAGGTGAGCAAAAAGGGCATTGGACGGATATGAATCAGCTTGGGGTTAATTAGGGATAAAAAGTACGAAAGCTCGATTTGGAGCAAGATAGGAGAATTGAAGGAATTTTGTAACTAAATTAAGAGGTGGCTCAAAAAGCCTTTCTGTCAAATTTAGTGATAAAACATTACTGGCGAACAGTGTATTTTCATCTTGCTGAGGAAAGCATTGATTATTTATATTATCAAGAAATCAGAAATGGCCAGGTAAAGGATATGCGTAATTTAGTTTGGGATGACGTATTTGCAATTGACGGATTGTTATTGCTACTGCTTTTCTGCTTTGCATTCAGTTATACCTCACATTGCTTGTGGATATACCATCTAAATTCTCATCTGTATTAAATAATGTGAAATGGCAGCGAAAACAAGCACTCCTAGACAAACAGGTTTATCCGGGTTGAAGGGGGTAAATCTTTGCCAAGGAGGTCTGGCTTTTCCGACTACTAGATTTCACATCCAGAACTGATTAACGAAAACCAACCGAATTGGCATCTGGACCATAGGTAGGATCAGCCTAACTCCTAAGCATGTTGCCGTGCAGACACTGCCACCCTGTAGAACATTGGGAACAGGCAAACATCAATGCTGGTCAATTGTTTAGAAACGCATGATTAACAGATGGAAGGCAGGTTACAAAAATAATGTCTTTTTCTCACTTTCAGGAGGAACACATAATTCATTTGACAATCACCACTGTCAGGTGTAGCAAGAGCTATGATTCGTTCTACATCATCTGACGTTTTTCCTTTTTTCTTTCATCTGTCCTTATTTGGATGTATTACTAAATATGAAGAATTTAGCGTAAATAAGGCAGACACTTTCAACAGCTGTTTGATTATGGTTTCCAAATTATGGTTGTATAATAATCGCGGATCCACGATTTCCTTTTAATGACATATATTTCCCTTTCTAACTACAAATAGATCGAGACAAACCAGTACACATTCCAAACAAATCCTGCAGTCGTACCTAAGGTAATTCTAAAATTAGCAGCAAAGTTTTCGCATATTGAGCAAATGATTTGTTCTTAGTTTATATTTTGCTTGACAATCAGTATAACCTTCAATGTTACACACTACTGGCAGATCTGACTGACCGCTAGTCTTTCAAGTGTTCACTGAACTTCGCAGTACGGTTACAAACATTTTGTCATCATGTCAGTTAACATCGTCAGCGCAGTGATAAGCTGGGAACAACCTTACTGATTTAGTAGTCTATCCCTAGTTCAAGTGCAAGGGACATGTAAAAGCAATTAGTTTCGAGTGATCTTTATCCATATTGCCTGCGGCTGAAATCGGAGATCGAGTTATTCCGGTTTAGGCCGTCTCTCATTAGCCTTCCTATTTCATTCTGTCGGAGAAGTTAGCAAATTCAGTCTATGTCGATTATCTTGCTCGGGTTCTTTGTGGAAAACCAAGCCACGAGTAAGTCCATTTCGCATCTTGTGTTGCTTGGTGCAGACTTCTATTTGGGTTAAAATCGAAATCATTTCACGAGTCCAAACGTAAACGAATTGAAGTTACTTTTTGGATTGTGGTAACTGTTGATTAAATAATGGACCGATAGCGCCCACTTCAATCGATGCATATATGTATGGCTTAATCTCTTTGCTTAGCGTACATCAATTCATTCTGTACATTCCCATGCTTCCTTTGGAACAATGTGCAGACAAATGCGAACCTATAATGGGATGATTAGAATTGTTTATGGCCCCATCATCTTCTATTTGACCTGCGAAGTCATCGTGAAAGCTTACTTTGCAGTCTTGCGGTAGATTGGATGAATTTATAACCAAAAACGTTGGCTAGTTTAATATTGTTCCTAGCGGAGCTTAGTGTATATTATTAGTTAAATTCAGTTGCTCTCTTTACCAAAATTACAGTATGATAGTTTTATTAAGTCTCTGGAGAAGTCACAGTAACCTTTGGAAGCTAGCTTTGTTTGTATTCGCATACGGAATACGTATACAACGAACAAAAATAAAGATAGGTTTCTATCATTAGTTAAAAATAAACCTGAAAACATTTCCATCCATTAAGGGTTGTGTGAAACGATTTACGCGTAAACAGTTACGACAAGTTTTCGACCTGCATATAAAGAAATTCTATGAATAGCAGAAGTGGGCAGCTGTACAAAACAATGGTTACGTCGTAATCAAAATGAAAGACTCAGCAATTTCTAGCCTGGCTTTTGTTTGTTCCCCGAGCTAAGCAATTTTGCTGCAGACGTCTGGTCGCCAGCCGAGGTGACATCCCCAGTGTTGAACAGATTTATCAGTATTCGAATTTAGGCAGATGGGTTAATCCCTCTAAGCCGTCAGATTGAGTCAAATGTATGTGGTCCATTGTCTTCGCAAATTTAGAATATCCATTAATTGATCAAAACTTATGCCGTAACCAGTGGTCATAGTTTTCCTCGGTAAAAACAAAAGTCACTACCGCGAATGGATTGCACTTTATCTAATACGTGAGAAGGATATGACCTAAACAAACAAAATTCACAGAATACTGATGGCGGAAATGTTCATGCCTTCTCTAAAGGAGAACTGTTGCACGTGAAAGAGTTTAAACCACTGCAGCACACGCTGTGTTTGGTGTCGAGTATTCATGGCCAGGAAACAATAGGTGATCAGAAGCTGTACCCTGGTGCGAATGTTTGTGATCGCGAGAAGAGATGCTGAGCTGGCAGCCAACGACCCGGAATATGTATCGGCTTTATAAATAACTATAGTGGCCTATCTAACTGGGATTCCTTCCGAGTTAAACTGCTACCCTTATCAAGGCTGCGTGTCAATATAATTCAAAACTATTGAACTTAATAAAAAGAAATATTTGTGTTGGTTATGTCGGTAACGTGGCAACTTATAGTGGGAAATCTTTTGCCACAACATGTCAGTCTACCGGTGTCTGTTAAATTCTCATCACTTCAGGCCTCCTAAACCGTCCTATAAATGTTACGCATGTAGGGACGATTTGTTTAGCCACGTACCGAAATAATAAAACGAGTCCTGTTGGAGCGCATATCTCTCATGATTGACGTGATATATATGCATCATGTACATTTTCTGACTTTGTTGCTTACCTAATAGGGTGGATTTTATACGAAGTCAAAATTAGTGAAGATGCTGATTGACGCTTAATCCCTCAGCTCTTACGCGTTGCCGCCGGAAGGCGTTGTAGTTAGTCGACTGTTTACGCACATTACAGAACTCTTCACTAAGTATTTGAAATGGCAGGAGGCCACTTCTTTCCCATCTCTGGCTTCGGAGGCGGGTTTGGCGCGATAACCGCACTTCATTTGATTAGTTCACTTGGAAATGTTAAGTGAGCGGGCTGGCAGCGATAAGGCCGATGCACATTTTGCGTGCTGGCTTTCCTCCATTTGCACTACGCACTGGTGCTGTCTACTAATTGGGACAGGTGCTAGTAACAGATGAACATCCAGATGGTTTTCAGTATTCATGAACTCAATGAGAGACGATGACCGTCACAACACGTGCGTGGACATCGTCTCTCGGAAGCAGGCGCATATCACATGAGAGTACAAGGAACACTGCCTTATTACTCCTAACGTTCCACTGCGCTCATTTCCTAGGCTTACCCTCTATGCTTGTCTTTCGTCAGTGCAGAGGTATTAAGGAAGTAACTGATACATTAGGGAAACATTACAAGAAAAAAGCTAAGTATTTGTTCCTGATGGATATACTGGAAAAATGTGGCAATATTGCATGTGCAATCCATGGTTGAAATCTACTTAGTGCCAGGAGTATTTTAATAAACGACGCCTAAATTAGACAAGCTGCGGTTGTCCATATAAAGTACAACAGTTCTTCAAGGACAATATTATCTTAATGCTAGATTAGTTATCAAAACTGTTAATGGCTAAATTTTATACACTGATAAATTGCAAGCCAACATATTTTCAGTGTGTATAATTTTGAGGTAGAGATGACAGGGTGCGCTTCTGGTTTCAGCAAGCCAAGTGCGGTAGATTGTTAGTTGACTTCATCCAATTTCGATCTCTATTTAGGTCACGGCATTTCTAATTCTCAGTATACTTTGCAAATTATTTAAACTCTGTACGCGCTATCCTATCCTGATAGTATGCTGCTAAATACCAGTGAAGCAATTAAGCGAGAAAAATAGATTACAGAGCAAGTTACATACTTCCTGTTATTGCTGTCGCCCTGTTTATTGAAAAGACTATGGCCCATTTCCAAAAAGATCGCATGTCTTAAACTCACGACATGCGGATCAAACAGGTAATTAGCAACCACTTAGAATTGCTTATGAAAAAGTCTTCAGACAGTTACTATTTACACTTATTTTTCAGAAACGCTCCTACACACGACGACCCTTGCGTACCTTATTCTATACGATAAAGTCATCTAAAATGGCCAGAATCAAAGGGCCGAACTGTACTATGTTACAGAGATATCCTCTTATCCTAAGAGATAATTTGCAGTAAGTTTTCCCCTCCAGTATATGTAGAATCTATCGTTGGCCAACACAAACACAGATCATAAGTTGGTATTAGCGCTATAAATGGTTAAAAGGATAGTTTCGAAGAAATGTTTTTTCAAAGAATCCCGTCAAACATTTACAAATCTGGTTAGCGTTACCACTGGAATACAAGCTATTCGTGGTGTCGCAACGAACATGAGCGTATCATTTATAGAAAGGAGTGCAAAGGATCTGTGCTCCTCTCTGCTTTTGTACTCAATACCCATTAGCGTTTAATTCTGTCAAGATCACACCCATGGAAGGGAAGGCTATTCGCCAATATACGCTGCTTAGATAGTTAAGGCGAAAACAACAACCCAATAAATGCTTTCCGATTTGCTTTAGGTTTTGTTTTGTGGCATGAAAGGGGTTTATACAAGGCTCTTGTTTTTTAGTAGATTTCCACTGCTTTCTATGTTTTCACAAAACGACAATAGCTATTATTGTTTGGGTTATAATTTAATTAGCATAACACACCTCCGCTATCTGCTTTGCTAGAAAACTGGCCTTGTGTCCAAGGCATTATTTACCAAGGGTACAAGTGAACTAATATAAAACAAATTATCCGGAACACACCGGATTTCTGCTTTTGAGCACTCGGTCATAATCGGAACTGTTTGGGCAAAGGTAAAACACCATCGACAGGATAGATTTTATCATTTCGGAAGAAAATTTCTTAATCTGAAGATCAAGAAAGACATATCCTTTGTAAGGGATTGCAAAGGAAACGCCCTTTTACTAAAACATGCATCATTTTCAATACGAACGGGATACTTTTATGCAATCGTGGATATGCATTACTTCCAATGTTATGGTGATAACAACAGTTTAATCCCCAGCATCTCTGAGCTGCAAAGCCCTGTGGGAAAATAGCAGAGAAAACGCACTAGATTTCAGTTTTATTCAATATTTACAAAAACAAGAAAAGCAATGTATTGAAGTTGCTATTTAGCGTTTCGATATACCTTTTGATCGAACAATTTAGTTTGTTTTGTCTATACCACCGCATTGGGAAGAGACGGTTATGGCTCTACTCTATTCCACAAATGATTTTAAACAACAAATTTGCTTTGCCAGATTTGTCTCGCAAGTAAAAATGATGCTTTTGAAAAATAAAAATGCACGTAAACAAGCAAATTCTGCATTCGGCTTAGGATACTCTTGGACCAGAGCTCGATATTGACCATATTTCCATCGAGTAAATCATCACGCAAGAAATTCCAGGATGCACCAAGGAATATATAAGCAAAGCGAAAAGAAGGTAGGAAAAGTACAGAAAAAACAACATTTGTGTGATTTCAAATTATTTTGATACCACACCCCAGAATACGTATATCACTCAAGTATGAGCATGCTAATTATTATATCAATGCTCTGTTCTCAATCCAGTGACAGCTTCTCGCACATTCGGGAAATATTACTATTAATATATATATATAAATATATAATATATAATATTAATTAATATTAATAATCCTAACAGGTAATAAGCACTGGTATTGAACAAGATTCATGCTGTGGTGTCAAATAGGTCTGCACTCATTTTTACTAGATAAATGCCAGTAAATGGCCATTCTAATAGCTACCATATCATACCTTCGTCTAAAGGAATTGTTTTTCCCTTGCGTGAAAGAATACGTGGCAAGAAAGGCAACTGTATACGTCAGAATTCGACTACTCTCGCCCACTACAACGCGATACGACTCATCATATCATACATACACATAGAACAGTTATTCGTCGCCCGGTGGCGGTTGCTGACAAAACATGAGAACCATCCTTCTTTTAACTTTATCCTATCGCACTAAGTTCAAGAACATAACTTATTGAATTTGGAATGCAGCTGCTTGAACAAATGCATCATCTCAAAGCTTTTAACGGCACAGCAAAATCATAGCAACGTGTTGCTTCCTTATTATGTGCTGTTGATGATTTTCCGTAAAACATTTAAAACACTATAGACTGCAGGTTCATGTCTTAGATATCTGTTCAATTTCTTCAGCTTAGATCTACCAGTAAGTCGGTTTGTTCAGTAAACCGATCGGAAATGACTAATGTATATGTTTATGCTTGCTTTCGTAAATCGGATGAAGATTTTCTGGAAACTTTCAGCATTGGCTGCGCGCAAGTTATCGGTCTACAAAAGTAGGACAGAAGAAGAAGTAGGATTTTGCTCACATCCGACTAAATAAAGGAATCGGTCGAAAGCTACAGACATGCTAACTCAGCGCACGCATTACGTAAATTAGTGGGGTGTACTGGCAATTATTTTATGGTCGCTTTCACTGACCCTGCTGATCAAGTAGTCCTTTGAGTTTCAAAGTTGTTTCGTATTAAAAAATCTATAGCGTATGAGAAGAATTAGTCTTCATTTGCTTGATAATAACAGCATAAAATAGACAGTATTGCGCATTAAAATAATGGCAGACAAAAATGTGCTGAACTTACTTACAACTATATCATATTTTTAAATAACTAAATTGACATAGGTAACTATCCAGTTTACTGTAGTCAGCACTTTCGTTGATGGATACCTACAAACTGTATCCCTTTTGTCCGAGGAACGGTCTGGTTATGGAAAATCAATTTGTGCTAAAAAAAGATGACAGTTTAAGTTACAGCCATTATATCCTAAAAGAATTGCACTGGTGCTAAATGCTGTCCAGCAGTTTCAGCGACGATGATGCGCTCTTTAACTCCCACGCGACGCTTAAACGACGGTCAAACTGGTGCACAGTGTTCAAGTATTTTATTTTAAGACGGTGTGACCATTGAGTTGGTGTAATTTTTGCTCAACCATTTTTTGAAATCGATGTTCGTGCAAAAGGTTGATGCTTTACTAGAAAATTTCGGCTTTACGTGCATGGTGATGTCTGAATTACGACATCAAACATACTACCAAAATTCTCTACTCAGGTCATAAATCTCAAACAGCGGCTTGTTTTGACAACGTAACCTCTCCGCTTCCTCCTTGTTCATATTTGTGGTCGACTATACACGTTTCTTTTTATACTGAGCAGGAGAACGACGGGTCACTTGCTTGTTGAGGATGCAAACGTTGACAAACATAGCCAGAAACACATCGCATACGCAGCCATCCACACTAGGGTGCACCGGTATCAGATGCGGAAGCCTCATTCGGACACACATCTACCAAATATAGTTAATTCCTTCTACTCTACAACGCATGATTCAAGAGATAGTACCGTACGAGTGAACAGAATCCCCTACCTAAAGGTAGCTGACAAGCTGGTAGTTGCAAGAAAATAATCGGTTTTTCTTTTTACCCAAATGGACAAGATTATCAGGTCATCACCTGTTATTCCCATTATACACTAAAATTTGAAATTACCTAGGTGGTTTATCATGGATACCTTTATGTCAAACATATTTTCCAAGATCACAGCGCATATGAGGCTATGAAAGCATGTGATATTGTAACAGAGTGCAATATAACGCTTTACTGAATTTACCAATAAAGTTCAATTTAAAGAAAGATCAAATCGTTTGACTAAACTTAGGCTCTATCGGTTGAACAGACCATTTTTCAGCAATATCTAACAGCATTCCACTTGCCATTGTATGGAACACAGTATGACATTGTGCTGACTTTCACGGAATAAGACTTGCCTAATTAACATGCCCTGTATGACTAGCGGGATCGTAATATATACTTCTTCATGTACGCATTACACAACTTTGATGCTAATGCAACTAACTATGAAGCCAACACCTATCCAGAGGAAAGAAAACATTGACATGAAGTCAACGAAATTAACAGTTTGGAATTAAAGCTACACTTGTTGTATTGTCATAGGGCGAAGTATTAATAATGAATTTTTTATTGAGAGTAACTATCAGCATGGTACGATGCCCATTGAGCAAACCCCAACTTGGTCCTTAAATTAAGCCAATTTGATATAGTATAACTGTTTATTTATAACATCTTTTATTCTTCTTTGTGTAAGGATGTTTATAGTGTTTTCCAATTTAGTTGCTCCTAAACACGTCTTCATGATTCCTTTCTAATCAGACTTATAGCAACCTGCGAAAATTCTTTTCAGCTTCATGTGCTTAAACTGTTATTGCACTCGGGTTTTGACAATGTCTACATAAGGGATGATTGAAAGTTTTTGTCCATAAAATAATTCGTCCTTTTGTCTTAAATCTTACTTCACTGTCTAGAAGTCGACCATGTTATTCATTGTCTGATTCTGTTTGTCCACATACATGCTTTTGTTGACAGATACATCGAAGGTTAATAAACTAACTGATAACAGTGAACTGACAAGTAACTTTACAAAGAAGGAAATCTAAAATTGAGAGAAGCCAAAAGGAGGCTATAATTTTACATCGATATTGAAACTATCTTGAATTTATATCTGCAATACGGGCTGCATGTCCCCGCAAAGTCTCAGCCTACCCAGTATACTTCTACTACCTTAACTACCCCGCATTGCTCTTGCGGGGATTTCTCCACTTTACGCCTCTTGGTCAACGCCTAGGAAAGTTACTTGCATGTATTCCTTATCTTGCGGCTACTTATGTGTGTTTGTAACATTTGAAAACAACACATCATATTTAGGGCGCCCATCATTCTCAAAAGAGTAAACCGTGATGCAAGTGGGAAACATTTTGGATACGGGTTCTGACCTAATCAAACCAGTAATTTTACTTGTGTGCTAGAAAAGGACTTCGTTAGTTATTCAACTATGCCTTATGCCACAAGGCTTATACGCTTTTACCATAACTAAATTAGAATTAAGAGATATATGCCAAGTGCACTTCAATTAGAATGATCGGGTGATCAGACAAGAATTTAGCACCTCCGGAAAAGGATATGTAAAACTTATATGTAAAGCATGGTCTCCAGACACAACAAATATGAATGTCCTAATGATGAGACTTTGCTAACCAATGACAAATAAAAATTTTCCCTGTGATACTGCCGATTTATAAACCAGAATGCAGCAAAAACAACACAAACTAAGCGGTTGGATTTATAAAATAAAGCTAATGTCTGCCCACACAAACTTACTGAGCATTTAATGTATTACAAGTATATAACAGCACTTTTTCAATTCCAATGCATCCAACAATCTCAAGTACTACTGCATTACATGCAGTTATTCGCTCCCATCCAAACAGAAGTGCAGAAGTGGTAGTCCCTGGTATCGCATTAAAGCATTTGTGCACAAACTGCGAAATGTAGCAAATGTAGCAAGCCATACAAACGGCTGTCTGTGAAACAGCATTTGAACAGTTCATCACATCCGGACCGAAAAAATCATTCTTAATTGAATAGTGCAGAAAGCAAGGTGGTAGATTATACGTAATTTTATACGGTAATTTCTAAAAGCCATTTGCCACTAGCGGTGGAAATATGACTAAAGCAATTAGCGCCTTATAACATCAGGTTTAATGTAAATCAATGTATCCGTAAACTTGCAGTACTGATGAAACGGAATCAGGGAGATGGAATCCTTTATGTCGGTATGTTCACGTTTATTGGAAAAGAAAGCATCCTTGGTAAATGAAAAGCATGCATATTCTCAAAGAAAGTTTGGGCAGATTGACGGCAATGCAACGCGGGCTCTGTTTTCATTGTTGCTTCATTGGAGTATCAAACAAAACACACAATGGATTGAATGAACCTAAGCGCGGTAGAAAGGAAAGACAAAGACCACATAGATTGTTACTCGTCGACTACATCCCACGTTGCTAAGAACTATTACCTTTAGAGCCCAGTGTCTGGAATGGTGCAGAATATTCGACAATAGTCTACTTTCTGTGTGACAGTATATGTTTAACTGGCGAGGCGTATGTTATTGTGGAGCGTATCGATCTGAAACCAACAAAAATGGATCAACGACTGATAATCATCAGCATATTTACTTGGTAGCAGTTACAACTTGTGAGCACTACTAGCTAGGGTGGTGGGTCTACCTAAGAGCAACTTTTCAAACCTAAATTTTTCCGGTCGCTATCCTATGCTTACGCGCTCTCCAAATAAATGTGTGTACCCTATAAACTAATTATTCACGCCTTGAATTCATCGAATTACGGGTATTAATTCATTATTTGCGCAGATTGAAAAAGCGATAGAACAGGTTTTGTATAAAGCAGAAAATTTAATATTCATATATATTGCTTGATAAAAAACCAAATCATATCCCAAGATCCTCTGGAAATGCGAGCATTTTTTATGCGTGACAATATTATTAATTCTACATTGTACGTGTGCCAAGTATGAACTATTCGCACCAATTAAATACAATTATGTCCCAGCAAAAACAATAGCTAAAGTCCATGGGGAATGTTGATGTCTGATTATTTCTTCCCCGTGTGGGAACAGTATATAGTATTGTGTAGAGAATATACGCTTTCTGTATCAAAATGTTGAAGATGAAGCTAGTTGGCAGGTCTTTAGCTTCCGTGCGATATATGCACAATCACATAATATAGTGCAGCGTAACAATGAAATTTATACTTGAAGAAAAACTGTCAAGGAAATTTTACGTGCGCATTATGATATCGGTTTCCTGTTCATTGTTTCTAATTTTGTCCGCAGATAGAGAAGTTGCATTGCGTTCTCATAACTAACTAAATATATCAGTGGGTATTATGTGGCATCGCGTCACTTTACTCTTTATTCGAGCACTTATTTATTGCAAGTGACCAAGCGAAATATTTTGATCTAGCTAAAGGGACATTAAATATACAACCCATTGCAATTATTACTAGCACATTCAAAAATGCAAAAGTAAATTTTTAGGAATTACATTTTCTTCTGATGGACACTCATATCACTCGGCAGCAATTAAGGATTTTTGCTGGAAAATAGTGTTATTTGTTAATCCCCAACAGACAACTTTGTTGTAGCATTTAAACTTGCGCATTCAAAAAGCATATTTCGCCTAATGATAAATTATTGTTGCTTTCTGTTTTGAGTTTACGTAATAGTGGAACACAGGAACAAATATTTGGGTTCAGCGATCAGTTCCAACTATTCAGATACACGCTCCCTGAACACTACACGAAATCTACATGAATCGAAATTTTTACAGTTACATCTCAGAAGAGGCAAATTGTTGCGTTAAACGAGCGTCATTTTCCCAAGAAGCAGTTTTAACGCAGTCTTACAAAATACTAAGTTGTCATTTTGCAGACTGATGGCCGTTTATAAGAAATGCTCATAACCATGTAGCATGTAGAGGGAGTATTGTAACTTAAACCTACGTTTCAGACTGCCAGGATTGTAAAAATATTTTAGTTGGTGAATACCTTTCTTTGTATGGAATTCCATTAATGAACTCAGGGCTTTTGCCTCTCATTCCATACACCGTGATAAACCACGAGGTGCCCGTCACGTGGATAGTGCGAATATGTATTAAATTCTGTCTGGGATATTTTCATCTATAAAAGGTAGTTACAATTTAGTGAAATGTCATAACGTCTTCATCAGCATGGCATTCTACTGTACAAATGCTTACTATAGAATGTTTTGCACCAGAAATTTTATCAATTGGGCTTTAGCAATGAAATGATAGGCTTGACTATCCTTCAGATTTTGCTGCTTGTTGGTAGAACACCCAGTGTAAAAAACTGTAAACCTTAAAATATATATGACTAGAACTAGTTAACTGAACATCAGCTGCAGTTTTCTTACATGCAATTTCTCGCTGGATTAGTGTCTATTATTTAGTCGTAATGAATATTGATTACTAACTTCCACTAAGATTTCATGGCCGACTAATGAAAACCCAAATTTTGGCGCACTTACATTTTATTTTACATTTATTATGCCTAAAATAATTGGACTAATTCTTTCTGCTATGCGTTGTGGGTTAATGAAAATACCATACTAGTGGTTGAATTGATGCTGGTTTGTGTTCTTTAACTCCGAATAATATTTTAGTTTTCGTTAGGTATAGATGTTTTGGATTATGTAAAGTATCTGCACCTCTCTTTACATAATCGCCCCCAGGCCGTGCTGATATGAAAACCAAAAATGTTTTGCCTCTTACACATTACTGCCATTCACATATTGTCTATGTAACTTGCTGCAGCCGAGTATACATTTCGTTAAAGATAGCAGATTTGCGTCAGTTTTTAACTCAAGCTATTTTCTTTATCGAACAGTTTTCAAGCTATATGGGTAGTTCATGAGAATCAGAATAATCGAGTTTGACTTGGTAGTCGGGTCTGTGAAACACGGAGTTCTGCACTTCATGGCACAGACAAGATTCATGTTGTTGACTACAATGCACTTAGAACTCCCTTCGCGAAGCTTCTGTCCTACGCATTGGATGGTTAGGTCATAAAGGTGCAAATTTCCGTGATTTTGCTTGCGATTTACGTCACTTGCGCACACTGTATCCTTGGGTGTGCGTACATGGATGGAACCAGATACTGTAAAGAGATGTATCTAATAATTTCATACAATATTAGTCCGCATTATCTACCAAGCAAATCTTTTGTTAGCTTTCTGCGCGAGACCACCTGCGTTGCTGTGACCAAGCGGAAGTAGACGCACGCCTTATTTGCTCCCTTTCGCGAAAGTTGATATATTATAATTTGGTCACTGACCGTTTTTGCAACCTTTATTTAGCGGTTACG
The DNA here is from genome assembly GCA_944474145.2 of Dicrocoelium dendriticum. Taxonomy (NCBI): domain Eukaryota; kingdom Metazoa; phylum Platyhelminthes; class Trematoda; order Plagiorchiida; family Dicrocoeliidae; genus Dicrocoelium; species Dicrocoelium dendriticum. Next base: position 211,297 of record CALYDF020000420.1, read on the forward strand.
CACCAGTAGGTAGCTGTACTGAGCAGATTTTGCATGCCGAATTAATTCTTAAAGCCTCAATGTTAGTTTATTTCGAAAAAGTTATATGGTGATATCCAGTCAGGTCTGCATGCTCGCCACGGTATCTATTTCACAGTTCGTTGAGGAATATTCCCAGCACCTTAAATGAGCTTATACGACTGTAATTAAAACACAATTAACGGGTTACTTATGTATACTCATTGTAGATGAACATGTAAGCAAGAGAAGAGCAGTTCCAGCTACAATTTTAAAGTTATTTGAACCTTGCTTTATGGTTAAGTGAGTAAACTGGACGAATTACCTGTCTATTCTTGTAAATGTTGGACCGAATTTTCTTACAGTTTATGTAAAACTGTGCATCATATTATACGTCATAAATATTGCGTCCGTGTTACAATGCTTTAGTATTTTTTCTCATTACATATAAGTACTGAGTCTAGGCCGCCGCGCAGTAGAAGTGAAAAGGTTTTTTAAACCAAGCTTAGTAATCAAATAAAAACAATTCATGTTGTATTAAAAAGAGGGATTTCAAACAAGCTGCTGGGTTTTATTGCTAACTACCATCACCCAGCATTGCAACCAAGGTCGTCGCTTACTCTGATCCAATTAGCATCGCAATATTGTTGAATTAGAAGTGGGCTGTTAAGAATAAACTTGCCTAGTAACTCGTGGTAAATATTCTTCCATCCAATGCCTATACAGCATTACATATAACTATGAAAAAATGCTGCTGTCCGGAAACCAATTACTTAAAATGTTTGAGTGCTTGACGAATCGGAAGTTATTCAACATTTAATACCCTAGGTTACAACCTACAGTAATTGATTTTTTGAATTACTAACAAATTATCTTAAGCCTGCTTGATATTCAAGAGTGATAGTGCATTTTAATCCTCCGAAAGCAATGGTTGGCTCTGTTGTATATCCATGTCACAAAATGTGAACTAGCATTTCATTAATATGCCCCTGACAGCATGCATAGTCTGCTGCATTCCTTCATTCGAACATGCTGGCAAATGGGTGGTTGTTACTCTGCTTTTAATGCGGGTGATTTCACTAATGTTATCTGTGTGGGCTGAGACACACATCTGTAGCTCGATTAGTACTAATTGAAGCATCCAATGCAGTGTCGCTTTAACCTAAATTATCGCTAATGGAAAAGGTGCTGCATGTTGGCGCAAAAAGTTTTCTAGCGGGCATGAGTTTTGGTAGGCACAATTTTCGCTCTCCATGGCCATGTCCTTTGGTTAAGGATGAATAAACAGGGAAAATAATATGTTATGATCTTATGTTAATAATCACACTGTTTAGATTATATTGTTTTGGCAATGTTCCACTTTCAACCATCAATTTGATTCTTCACCTTGGGAGTGTGGAAAGGTATTTCTTTAACACAGAAAGCTATTAAAAGAGGACGTGCATAGACCCACTTATTTTAACATCGCTGCGTAAATGATGTAATTTTAATCAATGATGCTAACACTGCATAGATGTAAACAAGTGTTGGGATAAACTTGAGTTGCACAATTAATTTTTCCGCATGTTTTCAATTATTAAGATAGAAGTAAGTCGTTATTAATCATGGAGACACTTCACAAGCATTAATTTTTGAGCAAACCGATGTTAATTTAGATGATGTTTATAATACATACATATATATATATATTTATTGGTAGACCGAATTCGTGTCCGGATTTGCTAAGCATTTTGACCTTCCAAGACCGAGCCACAGCCACTGCGGATAACGTGCGTCTTGTGCTACGCCCCATATCTAATTTAAAACCCAAGGAATAAGACCTGTAATCACGTGTATGAGAGCCAAATATTTCAACGAGCCCGGCTCACACTCCATCGGAAGGAATAGCAGCAGCCCTCCTGTCTAGATCATTTAAGAATCAAGCGGACAAGACATACATAAGACGGTGTCTGGGTCGTATCCCATATCATACTGGATGGCATCAATTTACGTGCCCTGCGAGGTCACGAGAATGATGTGCGTAGCAAACGCAACGACCAATCGCCTCCTGGACACAGTATAAACGAGGTAGCGTTTTTTCGACATTCTCATTAGGCGCAATAAAGCAGTGCCTTGCACGCAGGACGTTTGTCGTGTCAAGAGCATGTCCGAGTTAAAATTAGTCCAACTTATCCCTTTTGAGATGATATCATATGCATCGTCGTCGTCAAACAATCCGACCGCACAATGCCGTGTTAACCCTCTGCACAAACTACTCTCACTTCTACTTCCCCGCATTTGTATGTGAACTATCACAGACTGAATGTAAAAATGTGAGCTAAACAGACAATTGTAATGCAGACATGTATGGGCATTATTACTGCCACATTCGCCAAGTTATGGGAAATCGCACTGTGCAATTGTGGGTACCCACTTAATGACCCTGTATTACAACCTGGAAATTTAATGTTATTCCTCCTGACCTACCAAACGGCGATCTTTATGATCCTCGTCTAGTGTCAAAATCTGGCTTGGTACTTCCGTTGCCAAACAATAGTAAGTGAGAGGGGCGCCTTTGTATCCTACAAAATGCTGCATAATGCGTTATGCGTTTCATAGCATTTGTCAATACCGACATAGAAGCAAACGGAACTGAGTTGTTCAACAACCATACTTTTGCTTGCTGTTGGTTCTAAAAAAGCATTAAAAAGGTATATATTAAAAGGCCGTATCTATTCACTTACTTAAATAAATCACACAGAGCCGGTTGAAACTGTACCACACTTCACCATTGCACGCAGTAGATCTAATGCCGGAAGTGTTCTGCAGTCGGACTTTTGTAAGTGATTAGAAGATATATCGAACTAACCCTTGGTTCTTCACGAATATATTAGAAGTCCCTGGCTGTGCATTTTTAAACTTTCATATTGTTTCAACCAGCGCATCTGTGTATTCAGGATATCTATACTGAGTGGTTCGGTGGACTTGCGCCAAACTGACTGCAATATGTAATCTAATACTTGGTAAACATCGCAAATGTTAACCCTACATTTTAAACGTAATTCTTCTTTTTTCATATCTGAGGCTGAATAGTAGTAGGAATAGCATCATATAGATAAGCGTCATAATAAATTTTATTTAGATTTGTTAATAATTTTGATAATGCGCAGGGCTGAGGTGAGTACTGATATATTCTAGAATGCTTGTTTATTCTACAGTAATAAAATATATGGAACGATTGAATATTCCCATACTTTCATTCACATAAGCAACTGATTTTCAGACGCCTGACGGCGTCTTTACCGAGTTCAAATCAGCAGACGCCTAACAGGGCAACGGTGACACAACATAAAGTTGCAATCAACACTTCGTCTAGATAACATTCGCTGCGGGCGATTCAAGGTGAATGAAAACGGACCTGGCGGCCAGAAAATTAAAAAAAACTCAATGAGTACATACAATTTAAGGAAGTCCACAAATCATCTGCATAGTGGTAAACATAATGCGCACGTGCGATTTGTTAGTGCCAGTCTCACCGACTGCTGAAATGGTATAAGCTACAACCGGAACCTAGACTGTGAAGAAAACACTGGGGCTTGCTTTGCTGACCAGATTCATATTCAGGTCAAACAAGAGCTTGCAAATGATTCTGTTTGAGGATCGTCGCAACTTAAATAGTTTATGTATCATAACGTAAGTTTATCAGGAAAAGTCTAAAAGTTTAATAACACAATTTGGCAGGAATATATATATATATGTATATTCGAAATGATTTGGAGTATTGGTAGGTCGGGTGGCTTGTTCATATGTGCATATGTATACATATGTAGCTAAAAAGGTTGTCCAAATAATATTACTAATTTAAGTGCGTAAATTTATATTACTAACTAAGGCGAAAAATCTGGTACACTAACTCAGTTTTCCCAGTTATTGGAGACAATGACGGAGCTAACCTCCATTTATTTTTTAACCTAGGTTAAGATTTTATTACCTATGAGGATAAGGTGAAGATTACATGATGAGCTATTCCCAGTTCTCTCTAGCAGTAGCAAATTAAGGTAGCAAGATTTGGAAAATATTCGTGAGGTTAAAAATTTATCAGTAGAATGTAAGTCAAATTGTCCTCAGCTTTGAACAAATCACGCTAAAAATACACACTTAAGCAATTAAGTGTGCGGCTGAAGACGTAAAACAGCTAAACACCTTTGTCGAATATTTGTTAAGACTTGAAAATATACATCAACCTAGCTTTATGTGAAAAATATATTTAAGTTCAAAACCACTGTTCATTTAGTTGTCTGGCTACGGTTAGGTGTAACAAAATTTTGTACTGTTAAAAGGGCTTTTATGGGTTTAGGTTAATCCTGCATCGAAAATTTTATGAGTCTAGTTCTTGAATAAAATGTAGTTTAATAAATGACACTGGAGAGTTGAATTCAACAGCATGCTTTGTACAGAACTAATGACCGTTTTAGTTATGTGTCGGAAACAAACTTCCTGAAGGCATTGTTTACGGAGAATGACAGACAAGCGACTCAATACGGTGTTTCGTTGTGATTTCAAAAATCTTTAGCTAGGTTTGATTTTTAATTGCATGCATTTACTTTCAGCAATATTATTTAAAAAGCAGCTTGCCTCACAGAATGGTCGGTTGTTATTAGGAAAAGACAATAGGCGCTCAAAGAGCCTAGTACTTCAGACTTCGTTTTTCATATAATCAACAGTAGTTATTATTAATTTGCTAAACTTGCACGAACAATATAGCGAAAAGCAGATGCGCATGCGAGACAGGCAGTGGGAATGAAGCAGGCAGGGACAATTATGGGACAGCTCTAAATGATAGGTTGCAGTGATGGACACTGAGTGATATGACACTTTCATTGCTTCACTACAGGAAAAGGAAGTCTGTTCATTATGCACTCAATCTATGTCTAACAGGCACTTACCCCCTCTTCTTCCTCCGAAGGCGGGACAAGCCAAAAGATGGAAGAGAAGTACAAATGCAGTGTTCATGTTGGCCAAGTGCCAGATACCGATGAGTTGATGCAGTCGATGAAGAGGACGGCTCAGATGTGTTTTGTTTAGTTCACAGTAATTGTGCTTCTCATTGGAACGCTAGCTTGTCTAAGCGACTTGTTTTTGATTATGGCGCGTGCGGAGGAACATAGAATTGAATGTACACAACAAGAAAAAATAATAAGTCCAGATGCACTTTTACAGATTTACATAGATACAATCCATTAGGTGTAACGCAATAGGTGACAGTCTCGAGTCGGCTTCGAATCTCTATCCATGCTATGAATCACAGCTGAAACATTATCGGTTGGAGAGCTTGGAAGAAAAATGAATTTACACAGCTACATCTGTTTACCTGATTGGTCAGAAAACTTCGCCAACCAAACGTTGGCTTTGGTGAACCGGATATGCGCGTGCGTGCTAGTGCAATTGTTTTGCAAACAACGTTGTACCCGACAGTTTGTGTTTGACCTACATTCGAGGGCGGTGAGTACACATATTTAACAGATACAGCGAAAATAACACAGTGCTTCGGTGGTGTAGACACATTCTTGTGGTTCACTCTTTCATGTGTGGTAAGACGAAGAATTTGGCTCTCCATGTTTGAGTTATATGTGGAACATGGATGCCTACCTAAAAGATTTCCGAAAAACGATTTAAGTTAAGTTGTTGACGGGAACAGTATATGTTCATTAAATCCGGAGATTACCCTTTTTGTATGTCAAAAGTTATCAAGCCAGTAATGATTGTGCCTCGCTTTCGCAAATTCAAGTAATTAGCAAGGCTCGTATGTTCCGTTCCTGTGGCACAGTAATCATTGCCAAGGGACAGTGAGATAAGTTCATAGCTTCTAGCCAAGGGGTGAATAAGTGGAACATTCACATTGAGTTGAGCAAGAACAATCGTAAATAGCTAACAAAGGCTTTGGCAAAGCGCTTCCAGTTGATTTTGAGATAATAATTAGGAGAAAAGTTAAGAGATTTGCTCTGTTGCGACATGATGCCTTGCGTTGATACGCGACCTTGGGCAACTATTGACTCAGAAAAACCTGGAATTAGGAAAACAGAACAGTGCGATGCACAGTCACGTGGGGATATGTATTCGGAGATAATAAACCTGGGCCACAGCACATGGAATGGCCCACAGAACATACTTTTCGATAAAAGCCATGGGTTTAGTTGCTGAATTTCAGCATGCATAAATTCCAGCAGATAAGGTTTATTACCGTAGATGGACAGCATAAGCTACTTACGTAGAATTTGATCATCAATACAGTCGTAAACAAATGATAGCATATTCAATTAATTTCACTCTACAGATTACCAAGAAGGGAACGAAAAGCAGGAGCGAAAATTTTCACTTAAGCACCGGTGGTCAAAAGCACTGGGCATAAATGAGAACAAGGTTGGAACTAAATAAGCTTCTAGAAGTAATGGAGCATAGCTTGTACTGCCCTTACTTGCACCGTCGTCACGGTGCAGTAGACAGGATATCTGCCAACTGTTGGCTTCCCCTGCTAAATATGGAGATTACATTTGCTTCTTGCACATTTTATGATGCATACTTATAATAAGTGAGAAATATTTGTATTTACATGTGACAAATTTAAACTATCGCATCTAGATTCACTTGGAGGAAAATTGTATCGCGAGCTGCAGCTGACTCCTACGGCGGCAAGATCAGCAATCATATTGTTACATGTCCGTGAATAAGCTTACAGACCACGGAGGACCACTTATTTTCTGCATATGCAGTGTATGTATGACGACGTGATGGGAAGTATAGATAAGCTTTCCTTCTCCAATATTTACTCTCATTTAGTGATAAAAGAACATAGACCATCTTCAATTTTGCAATTTGATGCTTTTGTTCGACAAGGATAACAGGTTTGTACTATAAAGCAATTCCTCGGTTTTTATTTCGTCACAATTAATAATACGTTTTGTAACCGGTACAGCAAATAAACCACTTGCAAGTGGCAGTTGTGTTTGTAACATAAAAGTGTGCACATTTTGTTTATAGTGATATGGAGAATGATACATGCTATATTTTGTAAATGCTAACTTTTTGTCATTTAAATGTCTGTCTGAATAGGCTTCTTTTTACTTATACACGTCGCTTAAGCAGATTGTAGTTATATTCGTCAACTTTTCGTGTTTACACATTTGTATGAATATCTTTTCTGATAGCTTGTACTTATCGGCGATTGTTGGTAACTAATTTATTGAACATGCTCATTTAGCGAACAGTAATATCTGTATATCCCTATGGTTTATTAAATAAGTATTGTTTTATATTGTCATTTCAAGTGATTGGCTGTTATTTGACATCCCCGGTGTAACTACGCTTGATGAACATGTTGACAAGTTACATATCGGTCTACCACACTACACCTCGACTACTGGATCCAGGAGAATGTGAATCGTTGCTGGAGGGACGGTGTGCGTGGTCCTCGTGGTCTTACTAGGCTCAAAGAGTGATTCCGTTCAGTGTGGAGCAGTATAGGTTTCAGCGTCCGCCTTGTGTACGCTTGATTACCCATATAGAACCTGCTTGTGTCTGTTAAGGAGTGTGCGCCGGCTCTATTGAATAAACGTGACTCCCATCCGCATACCGTCCAGTACAATTCCTTCGAGTTTACTTTTGTTTTGAACGAAGCAGTGGGTGGTTCAGCGCAATCGACCCATAGTCCATTTGTAGACACAGGCATCCTGTGGCTCTCCTATGGAGGTCACAGTGACAGCCAACTCCGGACCCGGATGCCGCCAACCATAGTTCTCATAATTCAAGAAACGCTGTCTACAGCGGCACAGATTAATAGGTGTAAGATTAAGCATATTCGTGCTCAAGCGCTGCGCATATGTGCTCTAATAAAGCATGCGATTAATTTAATTGGATTTTGTTCCTGATTGTGAAGAAAAGCAATGTTGAAAAGTGGTTGTTCAAATGTACTTATGCCCCACTTGGTAGAGGATATCAAGTTATGTAACAGTGTGAATATTCATATTCGTATTTAGGTCAAGAACAATTGCGAGTTTGTTAGTAAATGCTGACACCTTTTTATTTGACCTGAGTATGATTAACAACTCATCCGTTAGCTAATTATATCTGACCTGGACGAAAGTTTAGCACATGTACGCACTTGCTATTGGTTAAATAACTGTATAATCATTGTTGCGAGGTCCCTAAAAGGAGCTAGATTGCAACTCAAATGTAGACATATCGAAATAGGCAAGTGTCAACCAATATTGTAAAGCAGCGACAAGTTACGCCTAGATCATCATATTCAAATTGAACTGTTGAATTTTGTTACAAGGCTCCCGATAATTCATGGCGGAATGCGCAATAAACAATGACTACAAAAATGACTACCAATTATCTACTCAGGAGTTTCGGAGCACCTTGGCCCACCTTTTCTAATTTGAAGTATATCACGCTACGTATTTGGCAATGGAACACGCGAGTAGTTTAAGTAGCTCAAAACGCATGGGTGTACTTGGGATATATTACTTGAAATGTTACGCAGTATGTGGCCTGTTCATAGATCTTTCGGAGATAAAGCAGCCGTAAGATGTGATACTCGATATTTAGCCTTGAGGTTCATCATTCACCAGTAGCGCGATCCCTCAAGAGGATACTAGGTGCGTTCACATGGCAAAGGTTTGCCATTACATTTTTGTTCTGTATTATAAAATATGTAAGATCTATCCATTATACTGACAACACACCGTTCTCAACTGTGCTTCCATTTTTAGTAAACCTCCTGATGCGAACCTACTTGCATGTTAGGCAGGTCAGTTGACTCATTGTCCCGCATCTCCTCTATGGCCAACCACGATGTCCTTCCACTAAGGTGTTAAGTTGCGGAAAATGGAAAACGTCCGCTAGGGCTGTGTCAAGATTATACGATGCATGGGGCACAATGGGAGTTTGATGCTTTGATAGAAAGCTGCTGACAGTGAGTGGTGCGTGAGCCAGCGAACTGTCATTGTGCAAAGTTTAATGCGGATATTTCCAGGGGTCAGACATCTTACGCACTACATCTATCATAGGTGTTGTAATATCAGGGTAAAATCCCTTGTTTAACAGTTGACCGCGTGGTAAAGTTCTTGAAGGATGTATCTTATAAGACACAACCAACATTACCTTGACCTATGAACTACGCACGCGTGCTCTTTTGGAGACACTTTCTGCATCCACTGCAACGATGCTACCTTCATCTCAATAGCATAGCTTTAACTCCACGCCCCTCGCATGTTCGTATGTCCCTTTATGAAGTTTTTAATATTACCGACAATGGCAAGTCTATGTTTACTGATTTACTCTGACCGTCAGTCAACAAACGCAGCACGAATTTTGCTCCAACACGGCACATCTTAAATCTGTCAGCCATATGTTCATGTTATGCTCCTATGTTGATGCTTACTACTTCAGAAACGTTTAGACGACTATTTCATGTTATCACAGCAAGCAATCACACAGCTTAGTCATCGCCTGTTGAGGTAAAACTTTGTTTGGGCTAGGAATTTTCAGCAACCGACATACTTCCGGATCCAAATCACTTTAGCCACTAGTAATAAGAGGTGCAACGACTACAGCCTTACCTGTAGGCCTGACTAAGCGAGTCAAATATTGTAAATATCCCTACAATTTTTGTAGCAAATTATAGGTACACATGTTGTGCTTCACTGTCTTTCCATATGACTCTACCGTAATCCGGGGAGCAGCTCACTCTAGTGGCTGTAGACCACCAGCTATTGGTCAGAGCCAGCCGTAGTGAAAGACCTTTATTGTTTAAACTTGCCTCAATCTACGCTTAGTGGCCGTAGCATACGAAATGACAGGACATTTTGTATGAACGACAGTGTTCCTTGACGAACTTGTAGAGGAACCCGATATCAACGGCGAACAAAAATAGCTAACCATGTCTTATGTATGTGGTGATTTAATTGATGAACAGGAGGAACAAAGAAGAACCGTTTAAGTTTTCTTGGAAGAACGTACTACTGACAGCGCGTGGAGAAGAGCTATAGTCACCTAAAGGGAATAATGGTGGCGACCACACAGCCAATACGACAGTTAACTTAGTAATTGGTCCGGTGTCCAAATACCTATTTACTTTGGACGGTCATTTGTGTAGCACTAGTTTGAAATGCGTGTTGTTTGTGAAGAAACAATCCGGTACCTCATAGCTGGAATCGATTAATTCAGAAATGCGGTGGTAATAATGCAATGAACAGGTTGTGATCGATCGCTTGTCATGAAAATAATGCTGTGCCCAAGGTAGCAGCCCTAAATAATTACCTAATGACACCAAACTCTTTTTGACAGAATTTGAGGAACGTTGGTTCTTATTGGTGTGTGTTGGTTTGGCCCATGGTTCGCAACATCTTGTTTTGGATCTTGTTTTTGTCGAGGCATGATAAACGATATTTCCACCGGTAAGGAAATTGGCCATATTCCAACGATCCGATGAACCTGTTTATCTGGAGTAATGGCATACCATGCTCCTCTAATTAAATTTGGATACCGAATTTGCCTCTGAACACAACTAAGAGGATGATTTGTGTGATTTACCAACTTACTGGATAAACTTGTGTGAAATATCAACTCATTTTAATTCGTTTTTTACAGCATACCCTGTATATTCATGGATATAGTCTGTTTGGAAAGCATGGTGTTGGGGACGGAGAAAGTGATTGCTGCAAAGATTGTTGTTAAGTCATGATGTAATTGGCACTCACTGTCGACGATTTTGAGTTATCAAAGCACAGCAGTTATTGGCTTTCCTAGGCAATATTTTAAAAAGCTTCCTCACTGGGCTTCTGTTTGTACGGCTATATATTGTTAATTAATTCGACGCGTAATTGTACACGTTTGAACGGTAATGAATTTGTGCATTTTAATATCATTAAGAAGTCATAGTTTTTACGTAAAACGGCGGACATTTTCTGGTAACGGTTAAATTAAAGGCTTCAAAGGCAGGTTAATAACCTTGAACAATGCGTCCACAAAGCAGGACAAAGGTAGCTATAGCACTAAGGAAATACCAATAGATCTGCTACACAAGGATATATACAATACTGAATATTGAGAACAGTGAGCGAGAGGTTACAAATCATTGTTGCTCCATCGTAGGTGGATTGGGCATATGGTCAGAATCACGTCCCTGATTTCTGTGCGGTGGCAGCATATTGAAGCTGCAGTACATCTTATCTGGGTGCGACATGCTCCTATACCTGTAATCCGCAAATTGGATGTCAAATAATCTCCTACATTCCGACACCGATTTCGTCTCGATTAGCGTCTCCGGCAATTTGTTCCCATATTGTACCACTCGACGCTCGAAGCATAGAGGGTAAGCGATGCACTTTAAATCCGGTACCACTAGTATGTACCCGTGTCCGCTTGCGCTGCTTGGTGCGCGAAGTTGCAGCAGTGGCTTCAAAATGGGGAAGTGGCCCAAGTGCAGTATTCGGCGCGTCATAATGAGAGCAAATCCATGCCAAAAATATGACAGGGTATTAAGCCCTAGTCTCCGCTGTTGATCCTTGTACGACATACCCCGTAAACTGGGGAGGCGCCGGATATCTATATGCTGGATCCGTTCCAGTCTCTGCACCTCACCTATTGGGATGGGGCAGTGGGCGGGTGCGCCGTACTCATGCACCGGTCTTATTATGGAAGAGAAAAGGTGGGGGGCAAAGTTTTCATACCAGAGAAGAAGCTGCGTCTAAGTGCCAAAAGCGGTTTGCGCACAGTCTGTTCGGGTTGTCGACAGACTTCGGAGCACATGGTAATAGTACGCCTAGATCCTTTCCGAAACTGGTGGGATGAAGCGGGTTGCCGGCCCGAGAGTACGCACGCCCATTAGTACCACCCCACCGGCTCATAAACCAGGACTAGGCCGGGTTGACCGCCAGGTCAACTTCGGCAGACCACCGAGATTGGCGGTCGAGGTTCTGCTGAAGGACAACATAGTCGCGGACTGAATCAATATCAATCTAAATCTTCAGTTCTTCCACAAATAATGCGCTGGGTGGCCGAAGAAGCAAAGGCAATTCATTGACATGGATCAGGAACAAAACGGCTCCCCGTATTGTGCCTTGGGTTAAACCACTGGTGGAGAGGTATCAAACGGTCAAGGGTCATGAACTTGAACCCGCCCCTTCTTGCAATAAGGAAGTTACTGTTCCACTTGTGCAGTGCACCACCAACACTACCAACATCTCGACTGCTTTACTGAAATCAATGAAGATAACATCCAATGACTTCCTTGGACTCAACGCTCCCAACCATTCCTGCAACGTCAGCAGCAGATTGGTATTGAACGAACGGTTCTTGATGAAGTAATGCTGTGGCGGCGTTTGGAGATTTTTCGATTTCAGCAGCTGGTGAAAGCCCTTATTTTTTACAATATTCGAACAACTTCGCCAAAACAGATGTGAAACCAATCGGCCGGTAATTGTCTACAGTGCGTACGTAACCGCCTTTTGGAATCGGCTTCATTTACAGTCGCTCGGCAAAGTACCTTAGGATAACGACCTGTTGAACAGATCCGTCAGGGCAGGCGAGATGTTTTCTGAGAATGACGTTGAAATTAGCGTGTGAAGTCTACCGGGTCCGGCAGGTTTCTGGCATCACGCCTGGCGAATATACTGCTCAAATTTTCAACAGCATAAAACAGACCCTCCAGTTCAGTAGGGGCTGCACAGGTCGAACTTGGTATAAGCGCATGCCCACATGTAAATACGGAAGAGAAATACTCCGTCAATGTGGACCTATGTTCAGTGGTGGAGGTCAGTGCCTACTAATACAGAGCTTCACTTGTGGGCCTCATACACCGCTTCATATAAGCAAAATTCATCTTGGGGTCCGTCTGCTGAGTTTGCAAACTGGTCTTTGAAATGCAGGAGCATTCGCACTTCTGCGCTTTTGAATTGATTCCGCTGAATTTTATACGCCTCATAACCAACGGCAAAGCCAGTTACGGGGAACGCATTGCACAATACTCCTCACTGTCTAGTCATTTGATCAGAATCGCTGTCGAAACGATGTGGCATCACTGGTCCGGCTTGCCAATACTGAGGGAGAAGAAACGAGCGCAAGACAATTTTGTACCCTATTTTATAACAGAACAACATACTTCAACATATGAATCTTGCGGCAGCGACCAGTCCATTTCATTGTCGTCTCGATTGACACCATCGAAGTCGGTCTTTTAATAATCTTAGGACCGCTCCGACGGACGCGAGTATGAGGGACGCAGTTCTAGGCTGGCTAACATCATCGAGTGGTCACTAGCTGCCAGAGGTTCCAAGACCTAGATTTCGTGTACACGTTGTTCGCAACTGGTCAATAGTGGGTTCATGCCCGATGGAGCGGTATGCGGTGTAACGCGCGTCGCTTGGCAGGCATGTTTTGCTGCCCCAGTTTTAAATCACATCTCCGCAAATTACGCCTTGATTTCATTGCCACGGTAAAAGTTAAACCTCAGGCCACAGTATTCAAGGAAAAACAAAATTACCCATAATCATGAAGCGGGATAAACTTAGGTAGTTTCTTCCTGGTTATTGACCTCAGAATTGAAACACGTTTCGACCCGTCCTAGTACGTTCGTAAGACGAGAGGTAACAAAACGATATACGTAGAAATACATCACATCTAGATTCACTCAGACAGCTGTCACACGCACGGAACAGAATTTTATGCGCGTTTCATCCTTTTGGGAATCGTCAGCAGTGCGCATTACATCGGATCCCTCATTGGGCTCGAACCGGCAACTCGACTGTTGCCAGTCCGTGGTTGAGACCACTGCGCTACGGGGAAGGTAAAGACCATCGTGAATTAGTTACTAGATGTGATATAGCGCCGCTCACTACCGGGCGTGTGACGGCTCTCTGCTTGAGTCTAGATGTGACGAATTTCTACCTATACCATTCAACTCCCACTGCTATCATTTGTAATCAGTACGCAGACCAAACTGCTTATAATGCCACAAGTTAATTGGCGGGTTAAGTTTGGTAAACTCATTGTTTTGAGGGGGCTACCCTGTCCTATGCACGGCAGTAACGTGTAAGTCAGTGGATATTGAGCGGAGCTATATCACGTCTAGTAACTAAGGCACGATGGTCGTTACTGTCCCCTGTAGTTCAGTAGTCTCAACCACGGATTGACAACAGTCGAATTGCCGGTACGAGCCCTACCTGAGTCCGTTAGAATGCGCACTGCTGTCGATTTCCGAAAGGATGAAACGCGCGTACAGTGCTTTTCCGTGCGCGTGACGGCTGTCTGAATGAGTCTAGATGTGACTAATTTCTACCTCTGCCATAAAACTCCCCTACTATTCCTCTTTAAAAATGCGATATGCATCGTCACCTTTGCATATTAAGTACAAAATGTTTGAGGGCTACGCGCACGCCGTGGTAGGAAACGACCGATACGCATGAAGCGTAGTAGAAGTGTTGATCCGGGTTCGGCGGACCAGGGAAACTACTCAAAATTTACAATATATATATTGGTTACTTCACTATCAGTTCTCCTCTTCAACCCCTAAATAGCGGACTTTATTTGCTGTCTGTTCTACGGACCCAACACTAGACGAAGATGGATCATTTTACCTCTTAGCATACCGACGCTGGATAGTATCAGCCTCGGACTCGTTAGGTGAATCGCAAAGGCCGAGATTTCCCATCCTCTTCTCTTACGACGGATGATTCGCTTCACCCGAAACTCTCGTTCATTCACGTCAAGAAACCTATTAATCAGGATCTGCAGGAAATCCACTTCTTGGTGATAACGAGCCTGAGGACTAGCGTCTGTCGACTCAGGCACGTGAAAGATCATACCTTTACAACGCCGCTGATTGCTGGCAGTTTTCCTCTCTTTTTGATTCGCTGCATTCTCAAATGGCCTTCATTACCTGCGCTATTGCACACCAGTATTTTGGTGTCCGTAGGCCGCAATACAGGAATGTCAGCTGAGTCTCCAGCGATGGGTTGACATCGCGTTGGAGAGCCTGTAGTCGGAGTGCAGGTGGGATCGTACAAAAATAGAGGTGGCTGGGTTTCCGCTTGCTTGGATGAACCCACGGAGCTCCTACCCATGGAACGTTTTACCGGTCTTGTAGGTTTGCGCTGTTTCCCGGTGGTTTGTGACTGCACAGTGGGTTGGCAATTCTTGCACAATATATGGACAAATGCATGCTGAATTTCGAGCAGTAGTTTAAAATGATCTAAAGACAAACCAATACACAAAAGCTGAAAATTCACACGACACCAAAGACATGTAACCTCATTGTATCTATGCTCAAGTAGTTGGAAACAATTCCCACAGTGAGTCAGTGTCCCTATTATGGATAACTTAGCAGATGTGAAGGCGATAAACTGAATGATAAGTACACGACACTAATACACAAGAAAAATTTCAGAATTCCAAAAGCAATTGAATTCGACTAAAATATATATGTAAAAGCTGCTATGCACAAATTAATGTACAATGCAAACTGGCCTATCATACAGAGCGATAAAAGCTGTCCGACGAGCGCTGTCCGCATTCGAACGGCAAAGAAGAGGCAATAAAACTTATGAATGGAAGGATTTTGGTGAGTATTTTGTTCGTCGCAATCAGCCGACAATGCAGATATGTCGACCAGCTGTCCGGAAAAGCACCAGACGGCCGTTTCGCCCTATTGGGGCTCATCAGTGGTGCGCATCCTTCGGTCCTCTGCGGAGGATCGAATCCATGACTGCTAGTGGCTCTTGCCAACTAGCCCGCAGCTTATGCAACTGCGCCATGGAGGACCGAAGGATGCGCACCACTGATGAGCCCCAATAGGGCGAAACGGCCGTCTGGTGCTTTTCCGGACAGCTGGTCGACATATCTGAATTGTCGGCTGATTGCGACGAACAAAATACAATAAAACTTAGTCAGAATGGCGACAACTGTTGAACGTATAGCAAATTCCACCACTGTTTGACTAGGACAAATGACAGCCAGATTAGAAAGCAGTAAGCTGAATGAATTGACCATATTTGCACCCAACGTAATTTCTCGACATAAATAGTTTTAGATTTCATGAATTATTCCGCATTTTAGCTATGTTGGCTCAACAAATATGGGCTCAATAAATACGTAAATGACACAAGTGAGTCACAGGAGCGTAGTAAGTGCAATGCGATGATCTAGGGGTAATTGCCGTTGCATTTCAATATATCCAGCGGTGTGAGATAACTTTGCCGGTTTCCACGGTTCTTTTTTAACTTCGTCATTGAATAGGTCCTGTAAGTTTCATTTATTGGACACAGCTTAATTGTGGAGCAGCCGCCAGTTTTTCGAGTTCATGACGGAGTACCCCAAAGATATTCATCTAATACCTTACAACTCTCAACCTTATAAAGCAGCACTTGACAAATTAGCTCTGGCTGTTAATCATTTTGGGCTACGCTTTTCGGTCGCTAAATACAAATTCCTTCTCTAAGATTTGTATGGATCCATTCCAACGCTAACCCTTTCTGATCTCATCTTGATGCCGTTTATAAATTAAAATTTGGAACAGCTATTTTATCACCCTCCGGAAAGAAATTGTGATCACGAAAGTTGTGGGGAATTTATAGGCCCATTTGCTAATCTCCGTTACGTATGGCGCCGGCGCGACGTGACTCTTTTCTGGATGCCAGCGTTTATTATGTAACCGTACGTTCAGTTATACTGTATGGAAGCGAAACCTGGCCCATCAAATCGACAGACAGGAAGAGAGTTACTTAAGTTCGGTCAAGCCTGCCTTCGCATCGTAGGTCCTACCCGGTGGGAACATCGCGTGAGCAATAAGCTTGCTCCATGACATTTGTTTGATGCAGGAAACTAGGTGAACCGCCAGCATAGTTTTTCACGCGATAAGATCCGATGTTTGGGGCACGTGCTGCTTATGGCAACGAAACGGCACCCGCAACTCTCGCTTTTTGTGCGCTGCGGGTGCCAGTGGAAGAAGAGAGGAGACGAAGTGATGATTGGCCAATAGGTTTGTTATCCAGAATACCGGGAAAGGTCATGATAACGTGTGGTTTGAAACAGCTTTTTAACTGGCGAAAGGCTGAAGTAATCACGTTCACGTTGTCACTTTGCCCGTCCTCAACAGCTCTTCTCCTTCTACAACCATTTTCCCACCACTGAAGCCTAATATGATAATAAGAACGGTATTACTTTTATGCTTTTATCTTTTCTGCAATGATTTTATTTCTTTGCATGTATTTTATTTCTGTATTCGGTGCGTTAGCTTAAATTTATGTACCACTTTCAGCTAACATGCAAGGATAGTGAGTAGAATGCAACCCAAGATTAGAGTGTGGAATGCGCACATATTGCAGAACTTACTACGGTCGTCATGTCATTGTGCAAACCGAGTTGTGTCATATGTTCGTTACTTTGGGGATCCCCATCGTGAATAACAAATCAAATACAATGATACTTCTGGGTGGAATTTAACCTATTTCGTTCAAATAGTAGAAAATAAACCTACGTGCATAGACGACGACTGGCGGAATATTCTTAGGTCATTGCTATTATACATATATATATATATTGATATATTGACTATAAGGTGAATAACAAATAGCTGGTAACTTAGGCCAAAATTTGTTTTAAATTCTCCTCTGTCGGGGAATCGGAGGATAATGCCCACTTCTCATGAGACATCAGTTGAGTTTAAAGTCCGTTAGATGGGAAATGTCTTAAAAGTTCATATAAGAGTTTGAGAGTCTAAAACGGGGAGCGGCTAGTTCTAAGGTTGCAATGATTCGGAATACCTGTAGCTAGGGTTGGTAGTTAACGTTTTGATTCGTTCTCCGAGCTGAGTAATTTAATGTCAAACGTTACACCACTTCCCTCAGTGGCATCTTAAGTGTACAGCTCCGTAGAGGAAAATCTCACGGAAAGTGTCGTTGGGACGTAGCGTTTGAAATTAGGCTCGTCGATCTATGTCCCGTGACCTCTGTTTGTCCGATACTTGGCCGTCCAGTTTCACACTTTCTTAGCTGTAGGTACACGGGATCGAGGTCAATGCAGAGGTTCAGGAAGTTCTCCGTAGAGAACCATGCCTCGAATAATTCCTTTCCTTCTCTTGCCCCTCCGTGCGGCAGAATTTCTGTTTTGTCCCAGTTAACATTGTGTCCTTCCTCATCGAGGTGCGCTGAGATCTGTGACGATACATAATGATTTCGACACGCACGCTTGTGTTCTTTTATTCTTGTGGATAGTTTTCTCCCCGTTTGACCTACCTAGACTTTGTCACAGTTCTCGCATTTTATCCTGTAGATGACATTTTGGTGTTCATGTGCCTCCAGTCTTTCTTTAGGTCTAGAAAATATTATTTTCAACGTCGCAGTTGGTATGTGAGCTATCGTCATGTTGTGAGGTTTGAGGAGTCTGGCTGTCTTTTCCGATAGGTTTTTGATGTACGGCAAGGCGATGTGTTTCGTCGTCGTTGGTGCAGGTGTGGTAGTTGTGCTCCTTTTGGACGTGCTGGTCACCAGAACCGTGGAAGACGAATTACAGCCAGCACTTTACAGAAGAGCAACACACACCGACCACATCCTAAACTTTAACAGTAATCACCCTAAGTGTCACAAAATAAGCTGTATACGGACGCTGTTTCGTAGGATAGAATCGCATTGCAATACAGCAGAGGCAAAACGTAACGAAGAAGATCATCTGTTTACGTCTTTCATTCGTCACGGCTACCCACGCAGTTTCTTCCGAAGAAACCTAAAGCGAAGGAGAGCAACTACCACACCTGCACCAACCACGACGAAACACATCGCCTTGCCGTACATCAAAAACCTATCGGAAAAGATAGCCAGACTCCTCAAACCTCACAACCTGACGATAGTTCACATACCAACTGCGACTTTGAAAATAATATTATCTAGACCTAAAGAAAGACTGGAGGCACAAGAACACCAAAATGTCATCTACAGGATAAAATGCGAGAACTGTGACAAAGACTAGGTAGGTCAAACGGGGAGAAAACTATCCACAAGAATAAAAGAACACAAGCGTGCGTGTCGATATCATCATGTATCGTCACAGATCTCAGCGCACCTCGATGAGGAAGGACACAATGTTAACTGGGACAAAACAGAAATTCTGGCGCACGGAGGGGCAAGAAAAGGAAAGGAATTCTTCGAGGCATGGTTCTCTACGGAGAATTCCCTGAACCTCCGCATTGACCTCGATCCCGTGTACCTACAGCTAAGAAAGTGTGAAACTGGACGGCCAAGTATCGGACAAACAGAGGTCACGGGACATAGATCGACGAGCCTAATTTCAAACGCTACGTCCCAACGACACTTTCCGTGAGATTTTCCTCTACGGAGCTGTACACTTAAGATGCCACTGAGGGAAGTGGTGTAACGTTTGACATTAAATTACTCAGCTCGGAGAACGAATCAAAACGTTAAGTTCTAAGGTTGCAATACTTGCTACATACATATTCTCATCGCATTTTTACAGAGAAAATAAGTGAAGACACTTAAGCCACTCATCCTTTAGCAAACAGTAACACGGGCAAATTGTTGCGCTTTTGCATGCAACAAATACCATGTCTACCCTGGTCAGTTAGAAGGATCAGTTTATTATTAAAAACAGATGGTTTTGAAACATGTTAATATGTAGTAGCTGTTTGGATGATTTTACTGCAGCCAATTTGCTACAAATTAAACAAAACCTGGATATTTCCTTTCAAACGATTTACGTTCATACATACTTATTCATTCGGAATTATTCCTCCACTGAATTTGGGTACCTGGTACACAAGCGACAATGGTCAATGAAGAAAGCGATTCCGGACTAAAAGTACTTTGGGTCCGACAGATAATGCACATTAATTGTAGGTACGTTTGTTCAACATGGTACATGGCTTATTACCTTTAGCATCTGTCACGGTTTCCAAACCACGAAGCAGACGGGAGCACCTGTCACGCTAAGAATAGGTCATCTGCGGAAATTTGGGCTTGTAAATTTAGTGAACCTTACAAACTTTAGTAGTTAATGCTCTGATCAATTAATCCGATGTATACCATGCAAAAAGTGCCCTATATCAGAAAAACAATTGCTGTAAATCCATCAGCAGGTATCCAATTAGGATAAGATTGCGCCTCATCCTTGTAGACGGAAACAACAGGAACAGTTTGTCACAAGGAATATTTGATGAGCAAACAGTAGGAGGCAAAGTGGCTCCAACAGATTAACAAGAATAGTGGAGTAGAAATCTCGGTTAAACCTAAAGCACTCTATGACTATCTAAATTAGCATAGCTACCTGTTTGTTTGCAGCGACATTGCAAATCTCATGCTCATTGGATATAAGCACACTGCGCATTTTCACTTAGATGATATTTTATTTGATTAGTTTACTCCTTTTAGTCGGAAAGGGTCAATATTGTTTGCGTCGTGATGGAATCAGTCATCAAGCAACGTGTGGGAATTACGCGGACATCTTTTGTTAGTGAAAGCACCATGATGTACGTAGTATTCCTATGTGGTAATGCATGCATATCTTAATTCAAATGGTTATTGCATACCTTGTTCATACAGCTTCCCTATTAAAGTGTTTCGTATCATATGATTTGGACGTCTTACCTATGAGTAACCTTTTAAACTAACGGTCTAATAGTGAAAGAATAGGTGGGAGAATCCTGAGGTTGTTGAGGAGCACTACGGGGAATTGGATGTCAAAAGTAGAAGTCCTCGCATCGGAACTCGGTTCGACAGCTATCATACGACTGGACAGCACTATAGGTGCCTTTTACTTTCGGGAATCATTAGCATTGCGTATTCCAGCTTGCTCCCGAGGGTCTAGAACGGCAACTAATTGCTACCAGTCCATGGTTGAAACAGACGTGAATAACTTATTAGATGAGATAGTGCAGCTCACCATCCACTGACTTGCATGTAGTCTCGTTTAGAAGTTGCTAAAAAACTTATAAAGTTCTAAGCAGTTTGGTGTGTATACCGGTTATGTAATGGCGATTATCATTAATGCTGAGTTAATAAAAGTTTGGTCGCTTTTTGTTAATTGCGATTTGAGGAATTTAAAATGTGACATTCAACCGTTCAAAGAATAATGTCTAATAAATGATTCGGTACAAGTGACTTCCAAATGCGCAAGCTTAGAGTAATGATCTTACGAGTGGTTTGCTATTAGCTCATAACTTACCTTAAGGGAAGAAGTGTTCAGTACAACTCTGAAAAACAAAATACCAAAGTTAAATAAGTTAATTAACTTAAATATACAGAGTCAACTTTTTCGTAAAATGTAGCATACTACTATGGACATCCGTGATACAATCACAGTAGTTTTACACATAATTTTTATCGAGTATGCTCTATGTTCGGTTGATCGAGATCGCTTTGAGAACAGTCGTGGTCGTTTTTCGTCCGGTTTCAATGTGTCTGTACTGCCATGTGACGTACAATGCAATGCTCTGCAGCACCTGAGTACCTAGCACGCATGTGGTTGTTAGAGGTGATATTAGGCAACATTAGAAAATAAGGTCACTCTTCACTGATAGGTGCTCCATAGCATTTGAAACACAACCGTACGTAACCTTTTCAAGTTTTAAGATGAATCATCCAGGAAACTAGGAGAAATGGTAATTATTTTTTCCTGAGTCTGATTCAACCACTGCCAGCATACATCTGTGTGATACCCTGCATACACTGTGTGATAAGTCGATGCACAAAATAGTTAGTTGGGAAATACTTTACTCTACTATGCAAACATAAGAAAGACAAACAATACGTTTTTATGTTTGCGAGCGTCAAAACTTTTGCCGTGCAATCCGGTATTATGACGGGATGATTAACAATCCCCACTAAAATCCAAGTCAGATCTGCCGTAGGTTGATTTGGACTTTAATGCAAAATATATACTAGAAGGCCAGTCATTAATAAACACATGTAAGAATTACTCCAATGTATGTGGAATGGCCAAGATACGGCTAATAGGAAGGAAGTACATTCGGTCCATATTTTACCTTTTACTTTGGGAATATTTATTCGTAGCGTAAGGAGTAATTCCATATAAATTTCAAGAAAAATCGAGTTGCTTCTACATTTATTTGTGGTAGGAAGTTTAGTGATACATGTTTTCAAAGTTGACACCGTTTTTCAAAAAATATGCCAGGCACAATAAGGTTATAAAATTATCGGTAACGTAATTACGCTGTTTGCCAATGACGTAAACAGCGTAGTATGCTTGCAATCAACTGCTTATCCTTTATAGTTCTCAAAGTCAATAAAGTACTGTGATAGATGTCACAAGGCATTATGTATATACTGAGATCATGCTGAATTAAGTCTCCGGGGTACAAGTATTTTATACCTTGGAATACATTATATCAAACAGTGGCTAGATCACTAGATTCCGGTCTAGTTTGATGAAGTATCAAAGACACTGACGGAAACCATTATTTAGAGAACATCTATTAGATATTAAGTTCTGTGAACGAACTTAATAGCTATTCCTTATTCTTCCTGTTTTTCTACTTCTTGACTGTTGTTTAAACGATCCACTGTGTTAGCGCGATTTACACACACAGTCCTTGTTAATGGACGCTCATCTTAGTGTCCTGTTCAGCAGTGCCATTTGCAATAACATATTCTATTAGTATTTTTCCACATCACTTTTCTACTTTGTTAGGTTAAAGGAATATTTAGTTGTCACACAATAATTGCACTGGCTTTTAATTTTTGGGTCTGCATTTCTTCTTCTCGTTCGTTTCGTGACTTTTGTTTAAACGCTACATTTCGTTATTCTGATTGGCCAGTGCTCGTCACTGTAAATGGATGTTCGCGTTACGGTTGGAGTCAGATGATGCTAATTTAACGATATTTGCGATTGACACTTGAGTACACGATTGCTTATTTCCCGTTACAGTTCACGTTTTTCTTTCTGATGGTTGGCTCAGGTGTAATTTAGTCGCTTCCCTTCAGTTTGCCTTCGAAATTATATAAGCAAATGTGATTTCATGTGTACAAATCTCTTTCTGGCTCATCTTTGGTCTTCTTCTTGCGGTCGTGGGGCGAAGGCTTCATTGGCGACACAACAAAATTTCTGGAGATAGAGGTTCCGGTAAACATGTCGATTTCGTTCGAGCCAATGCAGACGCTTCTTCAACAGCAACAAATGCATTTTGATAATTAGCAAAGAGAGTTAGTTTATCGAGTTGCAATCTCAGAAGGTGAACATCCAGAGCGAATCCTTGACGACAACCGCAAGGCCATCTGTGGGCTGCCTTGCGCTTCTAACCATAGAATTTGTTTTCAATGGATTGAACAGATTGATATTTGAATCCTGATTCCAAAAGTAATAATATCTTTTTCGAGTGGAACTTGCAGACCAAGACGATACATGGTAAGTTAGTTTGTGGCTGAGGAGACTTGGCGCAGACGAGCATTAACGCAACACAAATTTCGTGTTGTCTGAAGAATGCAAGAGACTTCAGCTTCGATGAGACGGTGAAAACGCTAGCGAAGATATTTAGTGAGCAGGCTTATCTGTTCATTGTTCGCTAAAATTGTTTGAACTTAGTCAAACTCAACGTCATTGATTTCGTCACAAATGCCGGGAATGTAAATGGCGAATGTGGACGTTTTAAACTGGGCATGATGACACCTGATCAATTCAAGAGTCTTATTTTCGTGTACAGTCTCCAGTCCCACGCTGATGCCGATATTCGAACACGAATGCTTTACAAGCTCGGACAAGAACCACAGTTGAGGCTACAAGGGATTACAGCCGAATGTCAGCGACTGATTTATTTGAAGCACGACACAAAATGATTGATACTGCCGATCACAGACAGAATCCCTATTTGTCGCACAGCTATCCCTAATAAAGTTATAAACCGGAATCAGTCAACTCAGAAGCCCCCGACCACATGCTTGAATTTCAGTTACTTAACTCTATGTTGGAAAGCCAGCAACATTAAGTTCGTCTGCAGTTTTTCCTAGGTTGGTGGCCAGAGTAAGATACCATGAGTACAAGCTCATACATTTAACGACACCTAAAAGTAGTTTGCTATATATTAGCTCACGATAATGAAATGAATGGAATGGGATTTTATAACGGGAATACCACAGAAAAATAAAAATACTAGGCGAAATGATTATTACTTGGGTTTTAGCAAGGTGTATGCAAACGAGGCTATTAGGATCATAATTGAATAAGGTAATTTTCAGATAGATATTTTAAACCAAACTTTAACACATCCCTACGAGATCATTATATCTTGTTCGGTTATTTTTTGTGAGGAAAATACAAGCATTGCAATCGCGTTTTAGTTACAATAAGATGGGTATCTTGACGTCTTGTGGCATGCCGAATACATACCGCCTTCTTTTCGAGTGCTGTCACCATAATTGCTTCTCGCCGATGATTTCTAGCAACTTGATGTGTTGTGGTGAGATAAGATTAGTATAAACATCGAGCGTTAGCAAAAGTTCGCGGAGTGAGGGGGATTAAACTACCATATTAAGGGAACAAAACCAGTGCCTTGTGGAACGTGTCGATGAGGAATTTTGTAGCATATAACCTTTTGACATGGGAATATGTATGAAACTAAGGATCCGTTTGACTTTCCTGAGCCAAGTAGAGACTGAGCTCTTCGCTTCTATTTGGCTAACCAAAATTGTTGGTTGCAGATGGCGGTTTAAAATAAATGAGGAGGTGTACTTGCACTAACTGAAATATTGTGACCAAGGACTAAATTTTGTGGGTCGACTCAAGCTCTTATTATGGCATTATTCTATGGTACATTGATAAGGCATGTAGCTAATCACACGAAACTCTTAACTGTCGCAACAGCTGGAGCACAACTCGAAGAAGTAGTTTGCTGTTATTGTATAATCACAGCAACATATACCAAATTTTTCCCATTCCTCATAACCAATTCATAAACTAATTAAACTGTAACTGCCGAAATATACTGACTATATTATGTTACAGTGGACCGAACATATCATTGTATTAATATCATCCTCTTAAAAGCTACAAAACGTTTGACAATCAATAGTTATATGGCTAAAAATGCAGCCACACAGAGGTAAAATTTTATAGCATTGTTATGAAAAGCTATGTAAAGAGATCGGAAAGTATGCGTATTCATTGACAGTGGTTCATTTATGAAAATAAATCATTTTTACAAAAAGCACAAAAAATATGATTGACTGTTACAGAGGGTATTACTTCTGTTTTTTGTTTATTCAATTTCCTATAGAGGATGAAGGACGCTATTTACAATATTTCGTGTTAAGGTGAATTTCCTATAATTCCCTAAAATCGCTGAACAGAAACAATTTCATGTCGTGGCTCAAAGAATAAATCAGGCTGTTATCTTAATGTAATCCTCAGACTGTTCATGTGGACTGCTGAATAGGAGAATTGCAAATTTGTAGTTGGCGCTAGTAATGGTCACTTTAAAGATTATGTATAATAATACTATTTAGAAGTAACATCAGATTCGGCTGCAGGTCACGCTGCTTCTTTGTTCGTAATCGTCAAAAGTCTGGTTAGACTGTTCATATTACTCGCGCTTGTCATGAAATAAATATCCCCTATGCAATTTTCGTAGCTATTGCACAATGCAACATTGACTGAGGAATATGTGAACTTGAACTTTTTCTATCAATGCAGACCGGGAAACTATTCACAGTTGCACATCCCACAAGTCGTGAGCACCGCGCAGGTAGTAGGAAAAATTTGGCAGTTTTGTTGGGTCTTCTTATTTATCTGTTAGTAGACCACACAGGAAAGCGCTTCAAACCAATTTAATATAGAGAAGAACAAATCAAGTAAGCATGCAAATTTATGGGCAGGAAAGAAGTGAAAATGAGGAGTTAAGCAGTTTATTGAGCAAAATCGTATACCGAAAAATTGGCTACACTTGAACCTTAATTGTTTATGAGAATACAAAAATAGAAAAGCTAGTATGAAGTTAGGTATGGTATGTTCTGTCGCAAGCAAAAATGGTTTCACTGATAAAGCAAATTGAAGGATATTGTTTATTGTCGGGTACTAGAGTACCCGCTGTGCGTCTTCAATTGCGGTACGCCATCTCATTTATAGGAACAGATGAATCCGTATTTGGCATGTACCATTCCGACCACAGGGACACCGTCTGATAACGGAGGTTAAAAATATAACCACTGTGTCAAACTCTGCTCGCAGATCCCAAATACGTAGTGCTCACGACAATATCCACCAACCATTAGGTGCCAAGTTCCTCTCATTACTCAGGTTAAATATTTAATATGTTGAAACCAGGACAAAACCACCGGTCGTGGAATACAGGGGTGGGAAAGAGCAACACAAAAACAAATAAAGTGAAGCAGACTTATAATCTCTGTTGGCTACTGAAAATTAATATTACGAGTAGCGTCAACAGCTCATACTCGAACATTTGAGTGTAGGCGGATAGATCCTGCAAACCAGTCAGCGTTTCACTCGCGCTCTGTTCCTTGCAGTTGCCGTCTCGAGCAATATGTATGTCCGTTGGATAAATGATGTTCCGTACTGCATGCAATCCCTTGAGGCGGTAGAAATAAATGATTATCGAGTTAAACTATTTTTAGACATTGGGTGTCTCATTTACTTATACCCATGAGTAACAAGCTGCACAAAATTTATGTGTAAGAGTCAGGAAAGCTGGCAGTATGAAAATCTTCATGTACAGTGATGAATAATAAGCATTTGTATAGTGTATGATTCAAACTGTAGATATGTTATCGCTTCATTAGGGCAAATATATAGTAGTTAGTCATACAAAAGCAAACCGGTGCAAGTCATAGAGAAAAAGCGATCATATCCTCTACATTTTCTTTCTTGTCTACTTTGCTTTAATCGCAATATGAAGATTTACATTCGTTAAACGTGAAACTATGCGTACCCTCTACCTATTTGGTCAACGCAGACAAAAGAAAGAATTGATGTTAACATTTCGAGTGCTTTCATCACTCGCAAACGCAAAAGTTTTGGGTAATAAATTTCTCTAGATTGGCGGTTGGAATGAGGGTGGCTCTTCATGTCATAAAACGGGCTCTATATAGTCCAATGCCAAAACCCGCTGCCTTGCGGTAATGTTTTTGTACCAAAGAGTTTGATTGAGCACCCTAATCTTTCTCCTGTCTAGACCTGGGCAGCGTGGCAGTATTCTGTCCACGCAATACAATGAACCTTTCCTACAACAATTTCTTGATGCTCTGGCCGCGGCAGAAGATAATAATAAACGCCCCTATCTGCTGCATCGAACAGGGTGGATAGGAGCTTGGATGCTACTGATCAGGCCTTCTCGTCTTCTTATCCCCCTTCTTGCGCTTCTTCATTCTTATCGTCCCGCTACAAATTTACTTTTATCTCCCTAGTTTCAAGCCCCCAATTCTTGGCCCTCCCCCAGCTTACTTCAATAGTCCCTTGTCTTCTAGTTTCAAATCACACAGAGTCGCAGGGCGTCGCTTCAATCCAGTCGAAAGTCCATGTTCAACCAAGCGGACAACGTGAGTTCATCCGTTTCCCTTTGGACTCCTCGCGTCTCGCTAAGAGTGGCGTGCCTCAACGTGCGCACTATGCTACAGATTGGCCAACAGGCAGCACTTGCCCGCACACTAGAGACCCTATCGATCGATAATTGCAGTTTATCAGTAACCCGCCTGCAAGGTTCGAGCTCCGTGTTTACCCTGCGATCCCCCACAGGTGATACTGGCGCCACATTCTCCTTGCGCCTGTATGGTGATGATGCAGCTTCAAATGCCGATCAAGCTGGCGACGGCATTGTTTCGAGTCCACGGGCTGAAGCTGACCTGATCGATTGGATCCCAGTACACAGTAGGATGTGCGCCGTTAGATTAGCTGGTTCGTTCCGTCCTACGAAGTCGCGCGGGGACAAACGGTGCCTGTTTGTCATTTCGGCCTACGCCCCTACAAACTGTAGCACTGATTCGGTAAAAGATAATTTCTAGCAGCAACTTCAACAGCTTCTTCGTTACGGAAGAAGCAGGGATACTGTGGTGTTGGCTGGCGATCTAAACGCCCAATTCGGAAAATCGTCCTCTGATGAGCTTCATCTGGACGGGCAACATGGTGTAGGCTGCCTTAATGATAAAGTTGAGCGATTGATACAGCTGGGTGAAGATGCTCGCCTCTTTCTCGCGTGTACTAAGTTTCGACACAGCACCCGCAGAAGCTTGACTTGGCGGCCACCAGCATAGGGCCAATCATGGACGCAGATCGATCATATTGAGATCAGTTACCGTTGGAGAGGCTGTGACCAAAACTGTCGCTGGATTTGGAGCATGAGCGTGGACTCTGACCACGCACTTGTCTACGCCGACATTCGAGTGCGTTTCGGAGGAGGACCGCAACCGCGCTGTGAACGAACTGACATCAGCCATGTGTTTTATATTTGTATCTAAGTGCGCTGACATCTGGGCAGATTAAGCGCCCAGTAAACACCGTCAAAAATCACTGGTCGAATATTCGTCAAACGTTACGGTTAGCAGGCATGTCTTCATGTGGCAAAGCAAATTTCCAAACCGGACATTGGGTCTCTACACAGTCTATGGAACTTATGGATGCTAGCCGACGTATTCCGGCTAGAAGCGAATACAATAAGGCTCGCAAAAATCTCAGCGCAAAACTACGTGCTAGCTTGAAGAAAGACCGCGAAAACTGCTGGTCTCATCGTGCCTCTGAGATGGAAACAGCCGCTACCGTTGGCAATCATCGTAACTTATTCCGTCTGGTAGGGGAAACATGCAGCAGGAGACCTGGTTTTATCGTGACCATACGCTACGGGAGTGGGCAACGCATCCACTGCCTGTCAAAACGCTTGGAGCGTTGGGCTGGACACTTTGCAAGGCAATTTAACCAATCTGAGTCATCGGTTCCTTTTTCGGGCATTGAGCGTCATTTCTCTTGGATCGTCACTGTGGATCCGCGCTCACGCGCAGAAGCCGAAAGTGAGACCAGGCTGTCGAAAATGCATAAGGCCGCAGGGACAAATATAATTCCCCCAGCTCTCTTCAAATTCGGGTGAACGGCACTAATAGATGATTTACACAAGTTGCTAGTGAACCTTTGCGAGCAGCAGTCTGTCCCGACATACTGGAACCGCTACGTCATGGTCCCAATTTTCAAGGGAAACTCCCGTTTGGAATGCGGCAATCATAGAGGGATCAGTCTGATTTCGATTGCCTCTACATTGCTTGCCTCTGTCATTCTCCACAGACTAACTGGCACTCGTGAAAGCTGGATTCGTGAAGAGCAATCCGGATTTCTTCGAGGTCGGGGCTGCATCGACCACATCTTCAGTTTGCGTCAGTTGTTGGAACACCGCCATGTATATTGG